>VZTL01018588.1:27092-39915 GCA_013400535.1 Scopus umbretta | reverse complement strand
AGAGGGAGGATGGTCTTCTCTGACCCCTCACATGGTCAGAGAACAGGTAATCACTCCCCCGATCACGAACATGCACAGAAACCACATCGTTGTCAGGACTTCTCTACCCACCCAGGAGCTGGTCATCTGTGGTTTAGACAAGGACTCAAATCTATGCTTGATCTCACCAAAAGGCAAGTCTGAGCCAAAAGTAGAATCTATAGCTATAGGAATAAGCAGGGAACAAATTGCTCATGGGACAGATTTATGCTGAGAAGGGTATGTTCCGCTGAACTGGAGCCTGGCAAAGGTATTTGTCTGTAATTTAAAATAATTTTATCAACTTTATCAGTATATTTTAACTCCCTCCCAGCAATGTGGACTAGTCAGGCATCCCTCTAACTGCAAAAGAGAAGAGATTGAGCGTGACAAAAAGTGGAGGAGGGAATCTACTGCTGTTTTCTTACGATCCCACTTGTGTGACTTTCCCCATGCCATAGTATATAAGGTGGTGTAGTGTCTAGTGTCAGTTCTTCCCTTTAATTATCCGCTAGCTTGCCTAAGAGCTGTATAAACACATTACGGTCACTTGCAAGTAATAGATACTGCAACTGCATCCATCTTTCCCTTTTAACTCTTTCTGTCCATCCTGTCTTTAGTGCTCCTCTGAATTTTATCAAAAAGTTCAATAATGTACACATTGGCCCAGTTTCTCTGGAGCTGACTTAAGCTACTGATCCATTTATAGCAGTCACAGGGAAATAAGCACCTTCAGAGCATGATTAAGGCCACTTAAGATCTACGTTTCCTCTCAGATGTAAATGGAATAAATTCAGGATGCCATGTCCAGAAGTATTATTCCAAATGACTGGAATGGAGGTGCTAAGAAAAATATAACTAAAGGGAAGTACAGGAGAAACCTGGGAGAATGACAGCCCGCCTTGGAGTTAGCTTGCTGTTACTTAAAGGTTTTATCCTCTTGGCACACAGTTCTCCTCCCTGTTCACACCCTTGTGGTGAAAGAGCATTTTGGCTGATGCCAGAATAGTAGCGCAGGCCTGAAAAGTTCAAACCGGAGGAAACCAAGTTCAGTGGCAGCTGAAAGTATGTATGGGAGGGATTAAACACAGCATGAGCGGGGATTCTGTGGCAGTGACTGTTTTTTCCAAGGGATGCATGGGTATGACCTGGTTGCAGCCTGTCTAACAGCAGAGGATTTGGGCCCTGAATGAATAATTCCAGATTGCGTTCAGCATAAAAATGGTGTGAAAGTAGCTAAAGTTCATGTTACAATCTCAGAAAGAAACAACATAAACTTTTAAAAGGCACTGGAGATGGGGGTGAGTCCTGGAAAGGTAACAGCAATGGTCACTTTACTTTACTTGGTGGTTGGATGACTTCAACCCAGGGGTTTTGCCTGGCAATCTGTCTTGCTAAAAGTCAGGGTAAGATAAACTGTACTCTGTCTCTGATTTCTGCAAGAAAGAAAACAATTGAACGACTGGTCATTCATCACTGAACCACCCTCCCCCTCTCCAACACCTTGTATAAGGTTGTATATCCTGGAGCTGTTTAGCTTTCCTCATCCATTTCTTAAAAGGAAAACAAAGAATTTCAAGTAGCAAGATATGTATTTTACAACTTTCCTGTAATAAGGATAGTTCAGAATTGGAAGGGACAGATAATGAAGAAATTACTTGGCTGTTGTTACAGTTGTTCTATTCAACACATGTATCAGCACATGCCACTTATGTTAAAGTAAGTTTAATATCAAAGGACCTCCTCTATTAGTCCTGTCTCTACGTAAATAAATTTACCTATTCATTAAAAAATGCATTAATTTTTGTGTACCGAGGAACTCAAACTCAGCTCAGCTGCAACTTAAAGAGTTACAAATCTGTGCTTTTACCATTCAGTTGTGGAAAATGGAGACTATTATTTGAGAAGTTCCTTCAACAGTTTGAGTTAAATCAGCTATTTAAATTGCTGAGAAGAAACCTCACATGGAACAAACTGCAAAAATTACAAATCTGCTGTGAAACAAGCAGACTGAAAAAGGGAAGGGTCACATACAGAGGTGGGAAACAAAAGCAGTCAGGATATATATGGCTGTAGGAAAAAGCATTACCTGAGGTGAGAAGAAACAGCTAGGCTTGCTCTGATGAGCTGAGTGTATGTTCTGCTATCCGGGAAGCAAATGAAGCTGTACTCCTCCTTCTAGCAAATCCAGCTACGTGCTGCTTGTGGTACAAAGCACTCTGCTTCAGGTACTGAGCCTGCCTGGCTGCTTCCCACACCCCTATGAAGAGATGCTTCAGAGCATGTTGTCCTGCACACGGCTACCACACAGGTAAGTAGCAAGGGAGTCTTAGAAACCAGTGAGATGGAGCGGGGCAACTCAAAAAGAGGACACTGAAAGAAGATGGGCTTAAAAGCTGACTTCTCTGCAGCCCCACTGCACCCTGAGAGTCTGCACTGGCTCTTGATTCAAGGAAGTAAGACCCTTCATGGAAGAGACAATTAGTTACAAAAAGGCATAAAGAAGCCTAGTAATGGATTTAAACTCTCCTAAGGGAATCCTGTGTTTTTACTGAGGAAGGATTACAGGAAACCAAAGTAACACTTTATTTCTCTTCACAGAGAGCTTGGGGACTTTGGAGTAATTTAGTCAATGGTGATTTGCTACTTGTGCTATAGTGGATGGTACTCGTGGTCTGTTTATTAAACTTTTGGCTTGTCACTCATCACTAACATGATCAAAACTCATTGTTTTTCTTCCAATAAAAGCAACTTTTCTGTCTTTCAGAATTACAACAAGGTTGAGGGACGAGTGCTTTCATCTAAAATCAAAGACAGGCAAGTATCCATTTTGTAAGACATGTGAGCGTAAAAATGCGCCAATGTAAACATCAGGTATCTGAGTGAAAAATGTTAATTGGCATTTCAAGAAATGGGGAGACATCACAAAGATATTTTAGGCTTTCAACATATTTGTAGTATTCTAACATCAATCATTTTCTTGCAACTAACTATCAGGTTATTTATCTTAGCTACCCTCAGTATCCATTACCATAGTGCCTAAGCCCCTCATAATGTTTCTGTAGGACAGGGAAGCATTTTCGTCCCTTTTTCACCACTGAGGAACTGGTGCAGAAAGGATCCCCCTTTTGTGATCGCCTAGAAAGCTGGTAACACAGCAGAAAATCAACCCACTAACCCTGTGTCTCTGGTTAGCACTTTAATCACAGAATAGCCTGCCTCTTTTCAATTAGCCCAGTTTGCACTTCATGAATTTGCACCCTAAATTGTAGAAGCAGGGCTGTGTTACACGTATCACTGAGCCTTTAGCTATAAGACTAATTCTGCCAGTGCCTGGAAACACAGGAACAACCTAGGGCTTGCATCCCAAAAAGGGCTCTGGCTACGTGCTGCCAAGGAGAGGTGAAAGGCTACAGTGAGCCTGGGCATGGGGAAAGGAGAAATAGAAAGATGGCATGTTGTATTGCCATGGGTGCTGCACCAGGCAGTTCACAAAGACAGTTCTTCAGGACAGAACATGGCTCTCATCCTGGCAAGTCCAAGTTGGCCCCAGACGTCCTGTATGCATTGGCACCCTATGGAAGTTTGATCATGAATCCCATTGAAGCCCCTGTGCTCAAACAGATTGGCTAAGCAGCTCCTTGGTGAGGGGTTTGCATACATGGAAAGCCTTTCTGAGGAACTCATCCGCAGTGTTGAGAGAAAACTTACGGTTTCTCTGTCACATATATGTCATCTTTTCCACTCTGTGGAAATTACAGTCAATGCAGCTCATAGTGATCACATGTATAGATATACAAACAAAGATTTGTTCAGTCCTTACAGAGTACAGATCAAGATATTTCTGCCACAAATTTTGGTATATGGTAAATGGCATGGTATATGATGTCCGTAAATTTGCTATGTAATCCAAATGGCCTGCGTGACAAAGAAAGATCTGCCTTATTTTGGTGCAAAATTTAGCTAATACAGATCTATTGTGCAGGGTTAAACAAGCTGAAATTATATGGAGATTGAAATAAGGCATCCAAATTAAAATCCTTCAGCAAGCCACAAAATCTTTTGTTACTGTTTTAAACCAGGAGGTTCTGGATAACGTAGTTCTCTTCACACCACCCTCAGCCATCATCCCATCTGGTCTTAAAACATAAGCAGATACATATCTGAGTCCCGTATCATTCTTCTGAAAAAACCCAGGCTGCTTCATGGTTGGGTCCCTTGGAACAGAGGCTTTATCTTGCCAGCAGCTTTTAAAAACTTGGCTTTTTTGCTTTGGATGCACTCAGAGCATCTACTAGGCGTTGTTTTCTATTTCCCCTCACTGAACTGCACAAGCATGCAGGTCCTGCTAGTCCTGGCTAGCAGAAGATCTGATGGCTCATCTTTCTCTTTTCCTCTTTTAACCAGCTTTCCATGTAGGTTAGTCACACCCCTGGTTAAGAACCAAATACTTGGCAGTCTGAGCATCACCCTGGATCTGTACACACAAAGGAAAACAGAGGAGTAGGGATGGAAAAGAAAGCAAGACTGCCCTCACAGTGCATGCTTGGGGCTTTTTCTCCCCTTGCTTCTGTAGTTTCAGTTCTTTGGTACTTTCTCAGTCTCCTGGGACTCCACTGCAACCCACGTTTATGGTCTTCTTTTTATGCTCTCCCCTTGTTTCATTTTTAAAGCTATTTATTTCCTCCAAATTACTTAAATAGACTTTTATTATGTGCTTTTGCAATACCACTTTCTAAAACAACACCATTTTCTATATGTATTATGAACACTGATATGCACCATAAAACCAGAGGACTGCACTGTGGCAAAGTGCCATGACCCCACTTTGGGGATGTTCCAGGAGCTCTGAGAGTCACAGTCTGTGAGGCATGTATAAGGCCTGTCAGAATCAAAAGAAATGCACAGTGACTAGTTTTTCTATGTCACTTGAGTAGGATGTGTAATCTGCTTTCTCCTTTGCCTTGCCAGCTAACGTTCCCATTTAAGATTCATCCACAACACATACTATCTTCAACTAACTACTGTGTTGGGTGAATCTCTACGTGCAACCGCACATTGTGGATAGCTGGATATTACCAGTTTTCTGTTTTATTACATCTGTATTTTGGGCCCAAATGTTTTTCCACCTATGTACGGTCACTCCTTTTGATGTCACTGCAGTCAGGCATGTGTATTTAAAGGTTTAATGTGGCCACCTATCAGAGACGGTAAAATGTAAAGCCCCCATAACAAATGGAGTGCGGGGAGTCCAACACCACAAACTGTGGCCAACTCGATCTGTAATAGTGTAAAGCAGCCCACAAAGAGTCTGGGTCCCAGCATGTGATGTTTCGTTTGGATGGAAATGGAGGACGTAGGCCAACCTACTTCATTTAATGATGGATGCTGTGGGAACCTGACTTTCAGAAGCTGTGAGCACTTTAAGTGAATAAGAACTTCAGAAAATCTGTGTCTACATGCATGCATATCATGCCATAAACCGCACAAGTAATAAAAACTCACCAGAATAGTTGACATTCTTCCTGCTACTCCCCTACAAAGTGTTCTTCTTTTCCAAATTTCCCTCTGAAGCAAAAATCTTTTATTTTCCAAAACTTTATCCAATGTGCTAATTATCAGAAGGCAAAAGAGAACTTATTTCTTATCGACAAATTTCATCGTGTCTTAAAGCCACAAAAATGCAAAGGATTAGCCAACAAAGAAACATCACAGAAAGAGATATTCAAAACAAAACAGTTATGTCTGCACTTTAATCCTTCAGTGATAATTTTGCATAAGATATATTGACTTTTTTGCATATTTCTCTTTTGACCACTTCATAAAAGAGTCTGCAGTTTACAATGTCAGCTATCTAGTAATATTTCAGAGATGCATCCTGGAAGCAGCGGATAGCAATAGTCCCTGCAACATGGAATGTTGCAGAAGAGATGGAAGAGGATGCCTCTCCCCACTGTCTGTGACTCTCCTTTTGTGTAGGAATAAATGTGAATTATAAAACAAACATGACTCAGCCACTTAGCTTTGCTTCCTACAAGCATCCAGCAAAAGGAAATTCACTTGCATGTCTGTGAAAAGTTAATTGAAAGATTGGTCTCAGCACTCATGTCAAGGATTAGCTGTCTTGTTTCTGCTTCGGTAACTTCCACAGCTTACACGTTTCTTGTTTCTGCTGTACCCAGCTTCTAGCTGATAGATCCTTTGCAGGGATCTCTGCTTAACAGAGCAGCAGTACCAGAAACCCTCACTAGAGACCTGAAATAGGAGGGGGAAGTGAGTCACGCCAGGATTTGATGCATCCTTCGTAATTAGGACACTGCCCTTGTTGTCAGTATCTCTCTTAGGCGTTAGGATATTTAATCATGACTTCATTTCTACAGAGGCAGCTTTTTCCATTCTTGTTCATGCAGTCTGCTTTGCTCTGTGAGCAGCCCTGCTGATTTTTATGAAGTTACTCAAGGGAAAGGGTACCAGATGGCATAAGTCAGGGTGGTAGAAATCACCCAGTTGTTACATGTACAGGTACTCTCTGCAGAAGGCAAGAGCACGACTTATATGTGTCACAGTTTTTGTCATCAATGTGAGGAAAAGGATTAAAATATAAAATCTGGAATTAAATATTTTGGGTTTCATAAAATATTTTTTCAATATCCACTAAAATTTCTTTTTTTGGAACTCCTTTTTGCAGAGTTTCAATGTTTTTGGGTTTGTGACATTTCAAGGTTTAAAAAGTCACATGAAACGGAATTATGGCTGCTGTGTAGCTTTCTACATAAATTCTCTTGAAACTGCAGTTTATTTTCTTTTTAAAACTCTAATCAGTAAGACTGAAATTTTTACATTCAAGGTATCAGTAAAACTTACAGATACTTCTAAATGAGAATAGTAGGAAATATTACCAGTTTTTTTCCCCACAATAAACTATTCCAGAAACCAGTTTCCTAAAAACCTCTGATTTCTCGGAGCTTTGAAGCAAGACATTGGGATTTCTTGGGGAGAGGTAGTGACACTGGTATCACACACAAATATGTGCCTTTTGGCCCAGTTCTCCAGGACAGCCTTTTTACTGTCTTGGCAGTGACATTATTTTTTCTCCTTGCATATTTCTTTATGTTATTTATCACAATGACTTTTACCTTTCAAACCAAAAAATGTGACCAGAAACAGATACACAGCACCGGAAAGGAGCCGTGGGAAGGTTTCAGTGTCCTGGCCCTCCCGAAAAGCTACCCCACTGTTACAAATAGCTTTGATCCATTTCCCCAGCACTGTCCATCCTCTACAATGGACAAGACAGAACCCCATCACAAAAATATCACAGGATTATTACATTTACAGAAGCATTAGTATTATATTAGTAGTAGTAGTTAGTATTATTCGCATAAAATAGTATATTATTAGTATTATTTCACTTAAGGCATGTAAAACTATGTTTCTGAAGTCCCTCCACCATTTTACTTTCCAGAAGAGAGAAGAGCAAGCAGGAAAAATCTCAGTGCAACCAGATTTTTTTAAAAAATTGCAACTTGAAAACACTAATATGGTTGTACTTTTATTCCTAATTATTCTCAAACCTGACTGAACACGATCCATGATCAGCTGGCTGGCTGGCTGTGGGTGACTTCCTTGGTTATTCTCCAAGTATAGGAAAACACCTGTATTATACTTGGGCGAAGAGTTTTAAAACCAGCTACTGATTATGTTTTCCTCAGCTGTGGGTGATCTGAGGTTTTCCTTTGGTGACTGTTAAATGCACAGTGAAAATATGGTGCCTTGATAAATGACACAGAACATCAAACCCCCCCTCCCCAAAAAAAAAAAAACAAGCCATGCCACACAAAATCATGAGACACTTGCAGAAATCTTGGCCTCAAGTCCCAAAGCTGTTCTCAAATTACCGTGTTATTCCAGCCCAGGGGAGGGAAGATTGGAGGCATAAAAAGTGGGGCTTTTTTTCCAGAGGGAAATCTGTAACCTGCCATAGACCAGTACAAGCCTATGGGTGACACATCCCCCATCTGACAGCCTTCAGACCAGGCATCCCGAATATCTGCCCCCAGCACCCCTGGCATGTCCTAAATGACCTTATGGCTTAGTTGGTCTCAATTAAAAGTAAAAGAGAGATGCGCTTTCTTGTGTAGCCAGAGCAATGCAGAGGAGAAAGTCACCTACAGGCCGAATCCACAGATTTGTACTGATGTTTCTCATGCCAGTATTTCAACTTCCTTTTTAAAACATGAATGAAGGAGTGAATGCATTGGAAAGGCCAAAAGGACTTTAGCTCCATCTGTCTTTCCCAGCCAGTTATTAACCCAGTGGCTGGTCTGTGGCCGCAATCATTTAACTGGAGAAGTAAGTGGCCACACCATCGCCGTGGTGGCTGCAGCCATCCCAGCTTTACCTTTTCCACAGGACTGGGTTGCTCTCCACCTCGTTGGTCTCTACCCCAACCTGGGTTGCAATTCAGAATGAGAGTCAGGAGGACTGGGCAAGGCCACTCAGGTGAGGGAAGAGGGATTGAAACCGGGAGCCAGATTAGGGGTACAGGCCCTGGGCTTGCCAGGGGGGACACAAGGAGCAGGAAGGTTGGAAAAGGTGAGGTTCAACTCATGTAACAAACAAATAAGGAACCAGGAGTTAACTGGAGATGAGAGGATACAGTTTTTTAAATCTGCCCATGCTGGCCCCTTTGGAGAGGAAAAAGGCATAATTATGCTGTTAAAAAAGTGTGTAATAACCTGTATGTGTGAAGAACTCAAAGTACTTTATACTACATGTACGTGAGTATATATCACACACACATAATAATCTCCAGAAAATGAATACAAAAATGTGTCCTGTGTCTCCACAAAAGTGTGTGGTCTGTATTAGACCAATTTTACTGGCTCTGAGGACTCAGAAATGTAAGTCAGTAACAGCTACAAATGTGTGGCAATTCTAAAGGCTCATAACACACATGTATGCATACCTTGATTTTCAGAAGGCGCATGTAGCATTTTATGCACTAAAATGCACTAAAGCCTTTGGAGAAAGTCAGATCATTCCTTCTGCTTTTTACAACAAATTTTTAGAAATTAATAAAGTTAAAAATAAGTGATAGAAAGGATGTGAGTATATACTTTTTTGTTGTTTTGTTCTTCTGGGAGCTTCTGATGCTGAAATTTTGATGGGATTTTGCACTCTCTGGTCATTCACGTTCTCTGGTCATTCATGCTTAGAGACACAAGCAACTTCACCTTGTTTTCTGTCATCCTTGCTCCAGTAGGAGTCTTGTAGCTCATTTCTAACATCAATCACTTGGACTATAAATCTCTGCAGTGGATATGGCCATTTAAATCTCCACCTGCACAAACAGCAATCAAGCCTAGAAAATAAGGAAGCTCATAAATCTCCGTGCTGGTGATTAGTAATATTTTGGATCTGCAACAAGCATGTTATAAAGAAAAGAAAAAAAAAAAAAAAAAAAGCAAAGCTAATTCATTAATTAGGACTGATATGCTGACAATCTGTTTAGTTTATACACAGAGAAAACACAAACAGGGCACAGTTAACATAACATGACGGTAGAGGTTAGTGAATTCCCAAGAGCCCAGGGCATGGAGATATGATATCTTAATGTACCGGTCCTATTGTGAGTGGGAAGGTGTTATCTTCCACCCGAATGGTAAAGAGCTGGTTTAAAGTTTAGATCTGCCCTTTTTCTTCTGGCTTATGTGAGCCAAGGAATCAAGATGGATCAAGAGATAGGAAAGACTTCCTTGCTAGCTACCAAAATGACACTCTGCCTCCTACTGAAACTTTAGTCTGCAGACAGTACATAGCGCTTGGCAGACATACCAGTTTGGCCCTCCACAATTTTTGTTTGGTTGGTTGGTTGGTTTTTGTTTAGTGCATGCAGAAAACCCGATCTGGTGCTCACACAGATCAGTAAAAGATATTCCTGTGGCTCCAGTTACCTTGGATTAACTCCGAAGCCACTGCGTGCCACAGTGACATCTCAGGCTGTCCATTTTGTCCAGAGCTGTGTGAATCCTCAGGTAAGCAGACGAATAAGTGGAGTTGCTGCTGCAGTCAGATCAGCCACTGTGTCCAGAAATGTCCCTTGTGCAGATCGTGCCCAGTCCTTTAGTCACCCGTGCCCAAAACCCAGGCTGCTGGGGGACCTGTGAGGTTTCAGGAAGCGCGTGAGGAGGGAACGAGCTACGGAAGCAAGTTCAGGCTTCACAGGCCTCTTTGGGCTCCACATGTGGGTTTAGGAGAAGATTTTATAAGGAGAGGAAGAAGAGCTAGGACAAAGTTAACTGCTTTTAAAAGCCTGCTCTGCAGAGACTGAATACTCATGTGCGTAAAGATTGTAACTGCAGCGTACGTCTGCTCATTCAAACTACACAGCAAGGCACTCATTCACTCTAGTGGTAAAATGATTGGGAAACTTTGGCTTCAGTGGTTGCAGAGTAGGGCCTGATGCCCTCACTCCCACCGCTCGCACAGAAGGGGCCTTATCTTGCCTCTTCATTCTGGCAAAACTCCCTGACTTTTGAGCATGCACGAATCAGGAGAGAAAGCGCTCCACGGGTACAGCAGAATGAAACACCGACATCTGCTCTGCAACAACACGCCGAGAAAAGGTTGTTTTTTTTTTCTCTGCGATCTCTCCCGTCCGATAACCCCTGCCCTTTTCCTTCATTTCAGTGCACACCCTCGCTGCCCCCTCCACAGCCACACTGACCCTCCCCGGCGGCGCGGTGCTCGCCCTCGGCTTGGTGGGGCTCCGCGGACCGCTGGGATCTCAGCCTCCCGGCACACCTGTGAACGGGGCAGCCTCCGGGACGCTTTCAGCTGGGGGGACTCAAAGAGTAAGAGGGGACTGGGACTTGTCGCAGGTCACCTAGGAGGGCTGGAAGAAGTCAGATCCTCGTGCCTCCAGCCCCTGGGCTGTGACGGTAAGGTCCACGCTGCTGGCTGGGCCGCGGAGCGCTCCCTTCCTGGAATACACTAGTAGCTGGACAGGATGCGTTTGCAAACATAATCATCCACAAATCTCCCCCAGATTAGGTTACAGGACAGCGTTTCGACAGCACGCATTACAAAGCTCCCTGGAAGGCTTGGCTGGTGGATCTGCTGCTCTCTCTCTACTCATGACCCATTTTGGCTTTCATCAAGAATCATGACACCAGCTGCCTGGGTCATCTAGGAGGCAGGGAGGGGGAGAGCAACCCTGGGCTGGAAAGGGAAGTGNAAATACTGGCACCCCTTCTCTCCTCCGCCGCCTTGAAGCAGATTCGAGGAGCTGCCCTTCCTCCCCCCCCCTCCCCCTTTCCCGCTGGTCCTTTGGCATCTTCCAGACCATGTCCACTGGGTCCCTCAGTGATGTGGAAGATCTGCAGGAGGTGGAGATGCTGGAGTGCGATGGCCTGAAAATGGATACTAACAAAGAGTTTGGGGCGTCCACCGAGAGCAACGAGGAGGGATCCAATGGCGAGAATGGCTCCCCTCAGAAGGGGAGAGGGGCCTCGGGCAAGAGGAAAAAAGCTCCCCCCAAGAAGAGCCCTTTAAATGGAGTGAGCCAGGAGGGAAAGCAGGTCCAGAGAAACGCTGCCAACGCCAGGGAGAGGGCCAGGATGAGGGTCCTTAGCAAAGCCTTCTCCAGGCTTAAGACCACCCTGCCCTGGGTGCCCCCAGACACCAAGCTTTCCAAACTGGACACCTTGAGGTTGGCCTCCAGCTACATCGCTCACCTGAGGCAGATCCTGGCCAATGACAAGTACGAAAACGGCTACATCCACCCAGTCAACCTGGTAAGTCACGGCCCGCCGGGGCCAGGCACTCTGCGTGCGTGTGCATGGGGAGAAGCGGGCAAAGAGCTGGGATGGGGCGCGTGCAGGGAGGAACCTTCGCTGTGCTTCTCGCAGGGAGTCTGGTGCCAGTGGGGTGGTAAGGGGTACTGTGCGAGGGGACAGGCTCCCAGCTGCCCTCCCGCCCTGTGCCCGGAGAGCTGAGCATCCCAGGCCCCATCCGCTGCTCCTGGCAATCCCCTCCAGGGGACAGGCTGGCCACAGATAGGCAAGGGACAGGCTTTATTGCCCCAGAAGTGCCTGAGAGACCTCAGCAGGTTGATGGCAGCTTTCGACTTGCAAGCGGGCAGGTATAGGAATTTGGGTAGAGAAAGGTATGTTTTAGGAAGGACCCAAGCCAAGGGCCCAGGATTTATTCTCATCCTTCCTCTCTATCCTAACATTTCCTGCCATAATAACCCTCAAGCCCTAGCTTTTTAAAGGCAGACCTTCTGGGGCTCTGCGCTCAGCCACTTGGATTTGCTGGGTCCAGGACGTTTCTCCTATCCGCGTAAACTAGCAAAGGAGAAATAAATACCAGTGCGGGCTCCCCAAGGCGGGTGTCTGCCCCAGGCATGCTCCAGAGAGCCTCCCTGGGCTGCACGGTGTCCCTCCTGCTGCTCCCACCGCTCACAGAAAGTTTTCCCGAGCAGCTGGGGGTCTCTCCACCACCACCATACCCGGCCACCAGAAACATCCAGTTTCCAGCTCTAAAAATACGTGCAACTGCTGCAAACCGGGGATGGGCAAGATCTGCCTGGGCTCTTTTTAGACATACGGCCTTTCCCATTGCCCACATCTGCGGATAAAGGGATGGCAGAGGGGCTCTGGGGACGTTTCACGGGGCTCTGGCTCTGCCTCTTGAGCTCTGGACTCTGCGGGAAAGTACATTACCCGCTGCACCATCTGATAAGGGCCTGGCAGAGATTATTTTGGCTAGACCCAAAATCCTCAGCACAACAACACGGGGG
>VZTL01018588.1:16284-26413 GCA_013400535.1 Scopus umbretta | reverse complement strand
GGGCGTTTTTGAACTTAAACATCTCCCCTCTATCGATCAGCGCGCCCGTGGGAGGCGAGGCCGAGATAAACAGGGGTGCGGGCCGCTCCCCCGGCACCGGCAGCGGCCGCCGGCAGCTGATGCGCCAGATCCCACCGCGCTGTTTAATGTTTCAGGGTTATGACCGCACTGTTTACAAGACGTCTTCGGTTATTTATACTGTTATTATTAGCAGAGGGGCTTTAAATTTCCGCTTCACTTGCTCTTTCGATAGCGTCCCTCCCTTCCGCTTGATACCTGGGTACTTTCTTGGAGGACAGCAGGGGAGCGGGCAGCGCGGGGGCCACGGCCCCTCCGGGCGCTGCCCCCCCCCCCCCCGGGCACCCTCCGCAGGCGGGCGCTGGGCCGCCCTGGGCAGCCGTGCAGGCCGGGTTATGTTTCTTCTCATACCCCCCTGCCCCCCGAGATAACCGGGTGAGGTAGCGCGTCCTACCCGGCGACCCAAAAATCACCGCTGGGGTTCACGCGCGGGCGAGGTTTAACCGAAGCAGCTCGCTGTGAGCCGAAGGCTGCGCGAAACATCTCGGCCCTCCTTACGGAAAGGGCCAGGGCCTGCTGCCTCGTCCTAACGGTTTTGAAGGGGAGGGCTGTTTGATTTCACTTTGTCACAGCTTTACGGCCACCCCGCGCACGTAAAAGCAGGCCTCCTCGCCTGCCCTGACCACGCGCACCTTCACCGTCGTGAGCGGGGCTGCGCCCGTTGAGACACGCAGTTACACAGGCGGGCTTGCTGGCTTCGCTGCCAAACACGCCGCCTTGACGAGCCGGAGCTCTTGCTGAAGAGATGAGCAACTCTGGTAAGCAGGGCTGAAAGGGCTGGTGGCTGATCTCTTCGCCCCAGGGCCTTGGGAAAGGCAGTGGGACCCGCTCTTCTCTTAAAGGGAGACAGAATAGAGCCCTCCGACCTTACGCTAAGTGCAAACGCGCAAATACCGTTTTAACCATTGCATTTACCCGCTGAATTGAAACGAACCGTTGGATTTATCCACTCAAAATCTCGACTTAAAGCCATACTAACCAAAGCTGCTCGAGACTCACAGAAAGGTGCTGTTTTCCTTCTAGAAAGCAGAAACTGCTAGGCGTCCGAGCTGTGCATAAAGTTAAGCGTTAAATTCTGAGTATTCTCACGCAGGCTTCTTTGCCACCCTGCTTTGCAATGCTTACTCATTGCTCTCAGCATCCTTCCCACTCCTTTGAGCTAGTAGCCACGTTCGCTCTTCATTTGCCCCCTGGAACACAGCATGGAGAAAGAGAAGGGAGAAACGCAACAGTCCCCCGTGAAATGTGAGGAACACCGCCGTAACCACGTGCCAAAAGCTGCAATGTAAGCGGAACAGTAAGAGGAGGCTGTAAGACACCGTTATTTCTGGTGCTGCTGCTGTTCACTTTATCTAGCAGTCTAGATCGCAAGCCTCTTGGGGACTAACTATTCCTCAAGCATCCTCCACCTTCCTCAGTCCTTGCCTCTGAGCAAAACAGTTCAGCAACAAACAAAAAGGCAAAAAGCAACAAGCACTAAACAAAAGCCGCCAGCAGTACACAGAAAGGTAAATAACGGCTTTACTCTGACTGCAGAACCATTAGTGGCTTCATCTCCATTTTGAAGACAACGAACATCTTTTCCAGAGGCATTACGTGGCTGGGAACCCTTGGTCTCCTGACTCCTTGTGCAAGTATTGTGCCCTGACAGTATTGGCAGTTGGCTTCAATAGCCCAAGTTTCTTAGATGAATTAAGAGCCTTGCCAGGTATCTCAGGAGAACAATGAGTGAAATCATTCTTCCTCTTGGCTGAGTGCAATTTTACAGAAAAATATTTGCAAACAGAAAATGTACGTTTAGTCTGACTGAAGCAATTAATGATTTTGAAAGGAACTTGCGGATGTGCTAAGGGAAAAAAGGGAACCGGTTTAAATACGGATGTCAATGATTTTAAAGAAAATATTTTGTTTGCTTTCTTGCTTTTCTGTACAAAGTGACGCGTTTTAATATTTACCGAAATATAGTTACACCTCTTCTCCATGTGGAAACAAAGCTCCCTTGATTTATCTTTCTGTATCTACATGGATATAGATGCAGCTGCGTGAGTGTCTGTATACATTCCCTCCTAGTAACGCTTGAACGCATTGCCTGATTTCAACCGAATTTGACAGAGGTCTCAAAGATAACTAAATTGCTACATTTTTTTTTTTTAAACAGGCAGCTGACTAGAGAAAAGAAAAAAATCTTTAAATTCTGCAACTAAAGGAAAGGTTTCAGCGTGAACTGAGCCCTTATCAGACACCAGAGCATACAGAGCAGAGTGCCAGCTGTAGATGAAGCTTCAAACGCAGCTTGAATCACAGGATACAGGTTCATAGAAAACCTGCTTATGGACCTATGTGTTTTAAGATAACTCCTCTCTAAAAATAGTTTAGTCCCATCTAATTTTAATACTATTATTCTTTCTTTTTTTTTTTTTTTTAATTTTTTTTGGAAGGAAATCCAGTTCCACCAAACTACTTCAGGACCGTTTTTCAGTTCACCTAGGTACTAGAAAAGTCCTTTATTTGCAGAGCTGCATTCAGTGCTCGGGTTTGGTGCTCATGTTGTACTGCTTAGCAGCAGTTTTCACAGTCTGTAAGGTCCTTAGGAGCAAGCATTTTTCCATCCCTTCCAGAAAATACATTTTAGGCTTATCTTACCCTCTCGCTGGGATGGAAGTCTGCCAGCCTGAAACATCAGCATAGCAAGAAAGCCACTTGGCAGACACCTGCACAACGCCTTGCTGTCCTGGGCGCTGACTGGGGCAGCGAGGCCACGGTGATGGTCGTGCCCCTGAGCTGCAAAGTGCACAAGGAGAACATATGCTAGATAGCTTATTTTTTTAAGTGTCTCCAAGGTCGAAATTCCCAGTTCACCTTGGAAATTAAAAGACAGAAAGTCTGTGTGGTTTCTTCTGTAGGGAAGCTGGTGTGAATCCTGGATATAATGACAGAATCACAAGCACAGGTTGGTTTCAAGTCTTTGTATTGGTAACCTCAGAGTTGTGTCTGCCTGGAAAAACATGCTTTGCATATATTTTTCAAAAGGTAATCTTTCCCAAGACACCACTGTCATTGCTGTTCGTTATTATTTGTAGTAAAAAAAAAATGCAGAAGACATTAGCTAATTGCAGGTAATAAGCTGCCTAAAAGAGAACAAAACTCACATATATCTGGTGTACAAGCGGAGGGTATAATCTGATAAAAGTGCAGGGCATTTCTAATTTCTGTCTGGATATCTGAATGTAGATTACCACTCCTAGTCTCCCAAAAGGGACAGGTTTTTCAGAAGAAATTTCAATGACACTGAAATGAAATTCAATTTCAATGAAATTGAAATTTGTGGCAGCGAACAACAGAGCATTCTGTAATTTCCATGTATATAAACACCTAGAAATATCTCCATATAGAACTTGTCCCAACAGCCAGCGATTCAAATTGTCCCTATTCATTGCTAGCCGTGTAGCACTGACTATTCCCATATTAAGGCTGTGCTGCCAAATGCAGACCCACAGGGTAAATACAACTTTGTGCTCACTGTTCAGCCACGAATGGCTTCATGCTCTTCATCCCAGTGTGCTTTATGGATGGGAAGGGGCACAACCAGTAATAAGGGCTTTTTTGGTCTTTAATGCTGCAAAGCTGCTGGTGTGTTACGGCTTGGTCTGACCTAAACATACATTCTGGGAGGAATGGGAAAAAAGCATGTTGGGAAAAAAAAACCAAAACATGATGGGGAAAAAACCTTTGTGAGGACTGCTGCCAGCCTACTCCAAACCCAGCAAAGTTCTGCAAGTAACTGATTTTCTTCAGTTCATTTCAGACACTGGTGTATCTGAGCTAGCTGTATAAAAACGACTTTCAGTAGGCCTAGGCATGCAGTCATTGCATTTCCCAAACGCGGCGTGGATGTACCCTAGGGTCACAACAGTCCTGAGATGACGCACTTTCTTGCCTTAGGGTTTTGCCCTTAAACTGAAACTTGTAAACAGATGAAATGCGTTTTCAAGCCGGTGCGCACGCGCGCACACAGCCACACCGTCCTCGCGTGGGGAGTGGAGAGATCCGAACTTCCTTGCAAAGAAAAAAAAAAAGATCGTAACAAAAGCAGGAGAATAAAAACCAATGTGAGTCCTTCCTTCCTTCACTTTAAATTCTGAGAGGCCATTTTCCTTAAGCAAGGAGAAAAACCCCAACCCTTATTTACGTCTCAGGCTGCTCTGTAAACTATAAGACCATATCCAACTGTAAATACGGATTAGCTACACACTTGAGTTTTCTCTCGGCTGTTTAAGAAATGGGGATCAGAAACATCAGGGAAAAAAGGGAAGGGTTCAGCTACACAGCCAGGAGACAAGAGGAAAGGAGGAAAAAGGCACAGAATAATTCCTCTTCCTCTGACTACTGCTGCTCAGTCCTTCTGAAAGGAAGGGCTGGGAAAGGGACGAATGATCAGCAGCTCCATCACAGCCGGGTGGACCCAGACCACCAGGGAGATGGAAACCGGGAGGCTGAGAGTTGCAGCTGCCTTCTCTGGGAGGAACATCTGCAAAATCCTGCAGCAGCAGGGGAGGAGGAGCGGGCACAGGCGGCGAGCGTTCCCAGGGATGGGCTGACACAGATAACTGTCCCACTGGAGGGCTTCCCAGGCTGCTGCAGCCGCTCTTCCCTCCCCCGCCAGGGAAAAGGCAAAGACCATCGTGTGGGACAAGCAATCCAAGTGTCAGTGCGGCCTCTTGCTTCGGCATCCTGTTTCTTGTGATGCTTTTTGATGGTCGAGCGGACCAGAATGGGGACAGTTCTTCCTCACCGATAACATGTTGTTTTGTCCTTACGCAGGCACGTTTATACTGCTGGCACCTCAGAGTCAACGCAGATACCTTGGAGCATTCGCCGTCACCTCATGACCACATGTTTTGCTATAGGAGGTCGCTATCATTATACAGATGGGAAGAAAAACTGGCGCAGAGCTGACCAGTGACTGGCTGAAGGGTCACACGTAGGATTGGTACAGGCGTAGGGCGCCAGCTCTTCTGGCGCACAAGCTTACGAGCTGTTGTCCTAGGCACACTGAAAGCACCGGGGATCTCTGCTCTTTGACTTCAGTGTAAAGACAGGAATGAGAAGGATGTCGGGAAGGGTCCTCTCTCTCAGGCTGCATATCTACATCTCTATCTACACTTGCTAGCCTAGACAGAAGAGGCTAGGGACCATCCTCTGCGTCTGACAGCCAGTGCTGTGGCCGGGGTCACGTCCACACGTACCTGTGTTTTATTCCACTCTCACCAAAGGGTAAGAACAGTCCCTGGCACACGCTGTTCCCAAAGCATGCTTGGACACTTTCTGGGAAAAAGTTAGTCAGACAGGCCAAAGGCATGCCAAGGACCCCGCTAACAACTAAGCACTCTGAAAAATAAGCCTTGGTCCTGTTTTATTTATCAGTGCCACCGCAGCCTTAGAAGCCAGAGCGATAAAGGTGCTGGATGCCTTTGTCGCACCCCAGCCTTGCGCTCTTCTCGCTTCTTTTCTAGATCAACCTGCTATCTTCTTCTACGGGCCAAAAATTCTTAGCGCGGGGCCTCTTTGCTATTTGCATCTCATAACTAATATATATAGACTAGAGGGCACTAGAAGCAAGAGGCCAAGTTCAAGAAGAGACGTAACAGGAGATTTAAGCAACATTATATCCTGAATTATGACACTGAAAACCCCTGTTCATTTTTTGCCCAACTCTACTAAGCTCTGCTTGTAGCTCTTCTACCTGAGCTGCGAGTTCCCTGATGCCAAAGTTTGACATACGCCCTCAGAGTATCTCCTTCTTGCCATTGCCAAGCAGCATCACGTTAACCTCACGCCAGGATCCGGAATTGAGATATTCCCCTATTTAAGTCCACGGGAAGGCTTCGGGCAGCCAGTAGGTGCTGTCTGTGCACGCCTGGCACCGTTCCGCCAGGGTAGGAAGCAAGCTGGCCGGGCGAGCCGAGGCCACCCACCCCCAAATTGCTCGGCTGCAGCTGCACGCAGCGCGGCAGGGAGACTGCTGAGGAGATGATGTTACTGCCTTCCCGTAAACTTTTCTCCCTGATTTCCCTCACGCTCCGTCTTCTGATTCTACTACTTTCACCGTGTTTCTCTTATTACTGCCAACAAAGGTCGGTTGCAGAGTCTGTAAATACCATTCAGTTGTAGAGGCTGACACTACAGATATGTATTAAATGATTGTAAAGCTTACTAAAGAAAAACCTCATCCCGACCATTTGACTTTTATTTTTTTATATTCGCTGCCATTTTCTTCACATGCTTATATTATATTCAGTAGTGTATCTAGCTGTATATATTACACAATATACACATACACACACTATGCGATGTATATACACTATATAAAAATGTGGCACAAATATTTACATACTATATCGTATCTATATATATTTTATATAATTACAGATATATAAAATAATACGCATTACAAACTTAAACAGAATGTTTGAACATTGTGGAGCTGGTTTAAGTGCCACTTACAGCGGGGAGGCAACAATTTAACAGTGCTGGCATCAGCTATCGCACCGTACATCACCAGAGAAGTGTGAGAAGGCACAGCGGAGTTCACAGTTTCACCTGATAAACTAAACCCTGGAGCGAAGGATTCCCTCCCTGACTTATCTCCTGCCACAGGTTTAAGCTCGTTCCCTGCTGGCTGCCAGCTTGGGAGATGTCTCATAATTAACCTGCAGCATCACACGCGTGTAGCTGACGACCATTCCACAGAACGTCATTTCTATGGAATGTGTGAGATACGGGTTGCTCCTAGGTACCTCCCTCCTCTTCAAACACAAATATTTCAGAAGAGTCTTCTGCACAGAGCCCACAGCACTTAAGATGCAGCTGTACAAAACTCTTCATCTAGCCTTCACTGTGGGCTGCCCCAAGGGGCTGTCCGGCTTTCTTCTCTCCCCCCTACGCTTTCCCATCATCCACCTTGCACTGGATCTTAGCTGATTGAAAAGTAATCCTGTAAAAATAGAAAAATCCAGATAACCAAGCATTTGCTTCAGTTTGAGGAGTGATTTTTTTACAGAAACCTGCAGTTATAGTTGAATAACAATGCAATGAAATTGCACCTTCGTTCACTCTCACTGCTGTAATTACAGAACAAAGATATATGCAGTGTCCTAAAGTTTGGAGATCCTTATTTTTACGGCACTGGTACTGATGGTCCCAAGCAGCCCACGATTCCATGCTGCAGAATGTCCAAGCACAGGGGACAGCCTCCCCACACCTCCACCTCCCCTCTACTTCCCAAACAATGGATTGAGAAACAAAAGCACAGGAAAATGAAATCACATAGTGAGGAAGCGGCAGTGTCAGGAATGGCCTCTGTGCCTTCCCCGTTCGATGTCAGTACGGCATCTGGTAAGTTAGAACGAGCAATAGCAAGAGGCAGATGAGGACACAGTTCCTGCAGGTGGGAAATCCTTAGCACCTCAGTCGTACTAGCGGAGGAACTCATGGAGCCAAGTCAGAGTTGCACGGAGGGGTGGAGACCAGGAGAGGGAGAACACAGGGACAGGATAACCAGTTTTGTAACTCCATGCGTATGGAATAAAATTGCAGGCACAACTGATAAACTTAAATGTCAAATTAGGTAGGTGCCCAATCACCTTATTTGCATTCCATGTTAATGTGATCATAACTGCTTGCATACATTTGCACATTTTCCAAACACATACTTAAAGATGCCATCTTCAGAACACATCCTACTCGAAATGGGAAAAGCTCAGGCTGACAAAGCAGCCAGAACTTTGAAACGGTAAGGGTTCATTTCTTCATCAGTAAAAAATTTTCTCTTAATGTCCAGTGATGACTGCACATTTCTCTGGAACACCTGCTAGTAAAAGTTGTATCCTGAGAAGAGCAAGCATGTGGAGGTAGACAATGGATGTGTATTTGCTCGATGATATTTTGTGTCGAATTTATGCAGGCTTTTATGAGTATGCTGAAAAAGCAGAAGCTCAGACAGAATTCAAGCAAAATCAGGATGTACAACCTTTTTTTCATAACTTGTCTTTGTGCTCAGCTATTCAGGAAAAAAAAAAATCAGCATCTGCTGTGATACAGCTATATAGAACCTTGAAAGAACTGTCAGGGAGAAGACATCATAACAACCTACCCCACATTGGCAGTGTTAATTGTAATGACTCAGAGCCTTAAGGCTGAAGCCCATAAAGAATTAAAACAGCCTTCATGCACTCCATAAAAATGCTGGAGATCCTGTGCAGTTACCGAATTGTGGTGACAGTTGCTCTAAATTCAGAATCCCTGTTTCCAAAAGCTCCCCTCGCTTGACCATCTTCACCTAGATGCGGTGGGTCCATTCCTGTACCAAGTCGCAGGGTGGCAGCGCTGCTGCACGCCGCTGTGAAGCCAGCCTGCCAACAGGGAGGCAAAACCGGCATTAACAAGCAATGCTGCCACTAATGTACTCGCAGCTGATTTGAAGTGAGAATCTGCCATAATTATTTTTGACAAGTGAACCTCATAATGCATTTCAAGGATTAAACTGAATCCAGCAGAGGAAACCATCGCAACTCTAACGACTTCAAAATTTAAATTCCATACTGTTCCCTCTATCCTAATCAATGCTATTCTGCTATCACTTCAGATGCAGAAAGCACGTAACTACAGTACCTCAATTTCAAAAAATTGTCAAATCCAGTGAAACCTTTGCACTACACACGTGTAAATATGCATATATATACTTTCTATATAAAGACTGATGTGTCTTTATAAACCTAAAGTCAACCTGACAACTTTATTTCATTCTTCAGTCTGGGTGCTGGGTCCTTAATTGGCCACACTGCAGCCACACTCATTTGTTCCTGGGTTCCCAAGGGAAGCACGACAAACAGCTCTTCCAAGAGAAAATGTAAGTGTAGCTGAAAGGCAGGTCATCACAGGCTCTACTTGCTGCAGACAGCTTAGGTGGGACAGTGCCAAATTTGGAGGACTCTCCTGGACAGAGAGAACCAGTGCCATCCCAGCCACCCATGCTGTGTCCTCGTGTCCCCTTCCATCTCTCCTCAAAGCGTGCACCACGTGCCCGCTTTGCAAAGATTAAACAAGCTGCATACTGGAACGGTGCAAACCAGCAGTCTTACTTTAGTCGTTTTAAGATTAAAACCGTGAAAAAAATGCTGAGGGCCACACAGTCCTCGGGGCACTTGGGAATATTTGAGGCTTCTCAGTCTCCCGCTCCTATCTTTGTTGCGCTTGGGGTCAGTAGTCTCCTCACACACCAGGGTACCGCAGTTTACTCCTGTGGACTATCCCTTTGGTACCAACCAACGTTGCTTTAAATTTAAAAAAAAAAAAATCTTGAAAGCGTTTGTAAGACAAGAGGAGGTGACCAGAACCCTGCTGCAGGGCAATAGCGGCAGCGTGTTGCTGCTGCGAGTCCTCACTAACGATTGCTGGATTGCATCAAGAGCACCGCTGACCGCTCGGTTCAGTCAGACAGCGCGCGCGGAGCAGCCAAGCCAGCCACCGAGGCCCGTGTAGCAAGCTGAAGAGGCGTGAGGGCCAGTAGCCCCACAGAAGCGCCAAGCACGTGCCACGAGCGTTCACACCACCCGATCTGCAAACTGGACCAGACCTCCAGTCGGGCTGCTGGCAAAGGCGCTACCTCGGACGCCGTGGCTGGGATCAAGCCAGTACCAGGTGGCCCCCGGCCGTGTGCCGCAGGCCCACCGGCGCCAGGCACGCAGGCCGGGGGCTTCCAGGCTGGCCCACAGCCAGCCCTCCCTCTGCAACAGCCGGAAAGAAATCACCCGGAAACCTCCCCGCCTGCTGCGCGGCCTCGGCAGCTCCCTAGGCAGCTCTGAAGCAACGCGGCTGCTCGGCGGCGTTTCGCCGGGGTAAAGCCTCGCCGCGCCCGGCCTGGGGCGCTGAGCCAGCGCCAGGACTACCACAGGCGGCGGGCAGCAGCGGGCGCCAGCGCCGGGGAGCGAGGGCTGGCGCGGTAACCGCCCGACTAGGCCACGGCGGGGCGGCCCGCCGCCGCCGCCCCCCT
>VZTL01018588.1:0-16062 GCA_013400535.1 Scopus umbretta | reverse complement strand
GTTTCTCCTGTGCTGGCTGGAGAAGTTTTCGGCTGGGGTTGAAGGGGAGGCGGGGGGGGGAAATAAACCCAAACCAAACCCCCAAAACACCAAACCCCCAAAGCCTATTTGTTAACCTGAGTCTTGTGGCATTGGTAGGGCTCTGAGCGAGATTCCCGGCGGTGTGAATAGGAAGAGTACTTCTGTTTCCTCAGCCGAGACGCGCAAATGGTAAAGGGTTGCCTGGGAGGGGATGAGAGGCTTACCCGTTGTGTTAGAATATTTGGTAACAGCAGAACGGTTTTTTTATTTTTCTCACGATTGTGTTATCAAGTTGGAATGGCCACCTGACCTGTTCAGATTTTTATGATACTTGTGACCGTTTTCCACGTATCAGAAAGACCTACAGGATTGTTCTTAATGCCTGGCGTTCCGCTGTTTCTGGATCTTATAAGGGAAAGATGGCACAAAATTGGATGCAAGTGATTCTCGCTTTGAATATGAACGGATCGTTTTGATGAGAAAGATTTGAGGAAAATGGCCTGTTATGAATTAATTTAAGAATGTGCTTCCTGGTCTTGCTCTATAAGCTATTTGGCTTTATTCCTGCAACTGGATTTGTGTTGAAAGACCCCAGGTCCATGGGGATACAGTAAGCTTATCCAAGAGATTTGACAGCAGGATTGGGCATTTGTGTCCTACTTGCTTATGGTATAGCTGGTGTCGTCATTCTGTTCGCTAGTCTGATTGGACAAATCCCTACTTTGACACTGTTCTTATGCATATTTGGAAATTTTCCCCTTCTCCACAATACATTTGTTTCAGTTCTGTAGGAAATAGTCATGACTCTGCAAGTCTCGAAAGGTGAAATATTAGCTTCAGGATGGCCTTTTGCTTTAGGGACAATTTAACTTGCCTCTGGAAACAACAGAAAGGAAAAGTATGCTTCTCTAGCTCTGTGATTGCAGCTAAGTAAGTTGTTTAGATCAGAAGATTTTCTACACAGACAGTAGTAGCTATGTTGCTGTCTGTTCTGGGGAGTCATCCACCTACCACCGGGACTGTATTGTATCTAAGAACTCAAGCAGATTTCAGAGGTCTGTCACCTCCAGCGTTTCATATGGACCTGTTTCCTGAAGGGCTGAACACGAATCTTAAAAAATGCACCTTCAGTGGAAGGATGTAATTGACTCTGTCATCATTCCTGATGAGCTTTATTTTGTGCCTTCTCTGTTCTCATATGGAAACTGCATGGAAATTCCTGTTAACTTCTTAAAAAATGGTTTTCAAGCCACAGCATGATGAATGCCTACTGGCGCGGTAGTGACAGCTATCCCTTCAGCTGGGCTGTTGGAGCTCTTTGTGGGGTCAGTCAGTTGGTGAACTGCTTTGGAGCAAGGTTAAAAATAACCAGTAGAAGTTGCTTATGCTTGCGCTGCTCGTGAAAAAGGTGTTTGTTAAACTCTTCTGACAGTAACGTCACCATTGTTAGATACCCTCCCCATCTACTTCTACAGCTCTGAGTTTCTTGAATCAAAGGCAGCCATAAGCTTAAAATAATACTTTGTTTATATACCCCATCCCAAGTGCCTTTCCTCTCCCTTTGATGATGGTGGTGTAGTTGGTTTGGTTTGGAACTTTTTGAAGACAGAGAGTACTGGCTTTTTTTAGATTGTAAGATTTCAGTGCGGGGTGTTCGTCTTCATGTGTGTTTATATAGTACCTAAAATAGTATGGCCGTGGTCCTAACTGGGGATGTATGGGTAATGCTTTGTTTAAGAACTCGAGTGCTCATTCCTTCCTGCAAAGTATTTTTTATGCTGGGAAGTTTCTGTAGTTTCAGTATAGAACACGTTACTTTACAGTGTCAAACGTCCTTGAGTTAGCTGCTGTTTTTGTTTTAAAGTGCATTGTCATGCTTTACCTATCTACTTTTTTTTTTTTTCCCCCCCTTCTACTTTTTTTCTTCTTAGGGTAATGCTTCAGAGGTATCCCTGAAATCTATGTTTTTAAAGAAAGAACAAACTTTTAAAATCCCCTTGATAAAGTGAAATAATGCAAACTTCTACAGAGATGTATTGAAGCTTTTTTTTCCTTTGTTGGGGTAGATCGTGTTAAGCTGGTGCAAGAGAACTTGAAATCAAAGTTGCCTAGCTTCTTGCACTGGAGAGAGCTGAATGAAGTACACAGTTTAAAAGAAATGCTACACAGATAGACAAGTAAATGATTTATTTTCAATTTTAGCCTGTTATTAAATTAGCATTAACTGGCAAAACATAATTTTAGAAATGAGAGTTAAGCTGCCAAAATTCTAAGGTTCAGGTGGGAGAACCTTTGGGCAAAACTAATCAACAAAACCTAACCTGAGCTGAATAAATAAATTCAGGCATTTGCAAATCCAGAACTGGAAAGAACTAGGTGTTTGGTTTCCACTCGGTCCCTCTGTTCTGTAAGCGTAACTGCATTAAATATGGAATAGTAACAGGCTTATATGTAAGGCTGTTGTTTGGTCTGAAAATGTCTTTGTACATTGGAGCATTATTCTCCCCATTTTGCAGATAGGAGACAGAAATGCAGAAATTCAGGTTTTGGGAAATAATGTAATGGGTCAGGGCTGCGCAGTAGGGATACAGCAGTGTGTGTCAATACCACATAAGACAAGACAAAACTGGGAAAGAGGATGTTGTTTAGGACCCCCATGTTCCAACTAGTCATGCTACTGGAGATAGGTATAAATAAGAACATCTGTTTTTTTGTTATTATTTTTTAAAGAGAACATTGTTTACATCTTTTTTTATAAACATGTTCTTCAGATTTTTTTTTTATATCGTGCATGTATTATTACTTTTTTAAAACATTTAGCTTGCTTCTGTTCATGTGATTCCTATGAATTCAGATTTCTTTGAGACTTCCCAAAGAAAGGTGGCAGGACATCTTTTCTCCAGATTTTTTTCTTTGTTGTCAGTACAGTATAAGACATTAAAACAAATGCTTAAGGCAGAGGTTGTAACAGGTTACGCTCGCTCACTGCTTGGACAGAAGTATCCAAGTCTAGAAACATTTTGGTTTACCCAATATTTCTAAACCATGCCTTGGAAGAGGTTAACATTGTGTTTGTACACTAAATGGGAATGGGTGTATTGAAAATTATTGACACTTAGATTCAGGTTCTCAAAGAACAGGGGTAGTATTTAGCAGCAGTGAACGAAAGAGTTTTCTCATTGCAAATGAGGAAAAGCTTGGTAGTTAATATTTGAAATGTTCGATATTTGAGTGAAAAGTTTAACAATTAAGTGCTTCTGTTAGATCAAGTAACATTAACCTGGAATAAAGGCGGTTTTCAGTATTTTTACACCATTCAGATACTGCTTCTATAACAAATTGCGCCCCTTTTTAACTGAATGTCAAAAAAACATAGTCTAGAATATTAGCTGCAGCTCAAATTAAATTTCAGATTAAAAAGCTCCTCCCTAAATATCTGTCATCTTAAACTTTCAGAACATGTCTAATGAAAATGGGGACACATTAGTGTAATGTTGTTAATTTTTCTCCGATTAAAATCTATGCAAGTAGATTGTACTTCTAACCAGGATACACCGTAAGTGCTGAAAACATCCCTACTGACAGCTCCACAGCAGATTAATGTGCTTTTTTTCCCTGAAGATCCCCCTTTAATGATAGATCTTTTCCTTCTAAATTGTAATTTTCCTCTCTTTCAAACACTTTTTCCTTTGTCTTGGATAAGCATGTGTCTTTTTTCCCCAGATCTGTTTAAGACAAGCCATCAGAGTTTTATGGGGACATTACTGTACAGTATTATGGTTTGCTGAGAGGTTAGCAACCTTTCAAGGGTGTTATGCATGACGGTGTTATTCTTTCAGAACGTAGAGGTAGAGGATGCCAGTAGAAACTTGCTGATAATTGGGAGACACTCTGATTGGAGGTATCTTGTTTTCTTATATGGCAGTCATTCCTGGGTTCCAGTAAGTGATCCCACCAAGAACCAGGAGCTGGAGCCAGGGTGGAAAATAAATGCCTCTCTGAAGATGCCAGGTTCCAGCTCCTTGCTCTGTGCTGGCCCTGCCTGCATGCCATTCAAAATCTGCACATGTGCTATCTTTGGATCCGGTGCCATAAATTGCTAACCCAATCTGTAGTAGTCCATCAAAACCAGATGGGATAAAGCATTTCTAACTTTGAGGATTCATATAATTTTTGGTTTAAAAAAAAAAAAAAAAGAACTGGGAATACTAATTAGTTACTGTTTGTTCTCTTCTTTGCCTGCTTTCCCTTCCTACCCCCCACACATAGCCTTTGGTTTTTTTCTTGTTTTCTCTTGCTGTTTCTTTATCCCTTTTCTGTTATCACCCATCTTGCCTTTTCTTATATTGGAAAAGCCAACAATTAGAGTATAATTCTTTTAGCTGGGAACAAGCTGCACAGTAGAAGCAGCAACCACCACAGCAGTTGACCCAATACATTATGCACCTCTGCCTTGTAGCTTATTACTTCTGTATTGTCAGTGAGTTGTAGTTAAAAATGTACGTTAAGTGAGTTCTTGATGAGAGACTATGGCGTGATGTTTAGGAAGCCAGTGTCAGATGAAAATACTGACAATAATGTTAATTTTGTGTCTTGAAAATTTCAGATATAGAAGGTAAGTCCAAAACACTTAAAGTGATAGAAATGCATTACGGTCTGTTTTATATATATTGCTGTTCTTGATGCACAGTCTCCTGCTTCTTCCATGGCAGTGACCATGTAGAGCATTTCATATATCCGACTATTTTTCTTTGATTTTGCTCTTTGCTTTCTGTTGCGTTCATTTTGGATGAAATGCTACTAAAATTTTAGGTGAATAGATGAAGGTAATACTGCCTCTATCTCTTCGGCTGTGCTCTACTTCAGCTACTTCTCCTGGAGTAAAACTAAGATTTTTACATTCTTCTACAAAGAAAAATTCCTTCATGAACGACAGTATTTTGGTAGAAGTCCTTTTCACTATATACCAGTGTTCTTGCTCTTTTCCCCTCTCCTTTCCCCCAAATACTTCACCTGAGATTTATCTGAGACGTCCGCTGTCTTGGCTGTGGTTTGCTTAGACAAGAGATGTCGGGTGGTCTCGGGCTGGGCTGGGCGGTAGCCCAACTCCCTGTCTTAAGATCCTCCTCCCCCCGTTGAGATGTGTGTTAGGGGCGCCACCTTCAATGGGCATGGGCAGACCGGACGCTGCCTGGCTGCCTTCGGTTTGCCCTGCGCGCGGTGCGCGACCATCCTGCGCCTTCACGGTTACTCATGCTTTTCCTGAGAAACACTCGATTTTACTCTGCCTGTACAATGCGTTCATTCTACGCGGTTCCTGTGGGCAGTGCAGAAGAGGGTGAGAGGCCAGCGCGGCTCAACCCAGGCTGCTGCTGCCACCAGGACAGTTTGTGTAGTTCACGTTATGCTATTATGTTGGAGAGATAGGCCAAGAGTGCTGGATGAAGATGGGCAAACCTGTGGTAGCAGGCTGTCTACAGGCTGTAGTTTGTGTAACCCCTGTTAGTTCAAAGTTATTCAGCAGGCTCATCCATTCCAGCACAAATGTCAAGCTGTTCAGAATTATCAACTTCAGCAGTCAGAGAAGTGCATTTTCCTGAGGTGTCTAATGACATCCTTGAATGAGCTGAGGAAAGATTATCCACTGGAGCTATGGAAGAGGTTTCAGTAATCTTTACTGTGTCCTAACATAGTTGGTAGGAGTTGTAACCGACAGTTTTAAGTATTTTTATACATCTGTCTCTATATATGTATGTATCTATACACACTATTTCTGTTAAGTCTGGCAACATGGCTTCAAACACATAACCTCCTACTTTCTAGCACACAGGATGCAGACAGCCCCCCACCCCCCCCCCCCCCACGCGACGAAAAAAAANNNCTCCCCACACACAGTTAACTTAAATGAGTCAGAGTGTAGTCACTTCTGCTTCTTGTCTCATTTAAGGGACGGATGTATACGATGGCATTAATAGACAGTTTTCTACCGGTATGTTTAATTTTATCATTTTCCTTTCTCAGGATGTGATCTTCATGGTGAGCTGGTGGGAAAACTGAGTTGTAAATCACCCCAATGGATGCGGACAGTGATGTTGCATTGGACATTTTAATCACAAATGTAGTGTGTGTTTTTAGAACAAGATGTCATTTAAACTTGAGGAAGATCGCATTAGAGGGAGCAAATGTGATATACAAGCGTGATGTTGGGGTAAGAGATTCAACATACCTCAATTAATCTGTTTTCACAAATGTTCCTTAAGCTAAACATTCTTGCATCTGATATCTATGTATGGTGGATAGACAAAAACATAGTTTTATTTCTGTCTTGATAGGCATTTAGTCTGTCATACGCTGAATGTACAGTAAGGGGAGGGGCTAAATACTGTCTCAGAAGACTGTAGCTAGTGAGGTGAATATTGAGTATAAGGTATGTGATGAGGCCTCTTACATGTCAGGGTAATAACATTGATGGTTTTGTCAAGAAAATATATCCTGATAAGGAGTCAGCAACGTGGGAGTCATTGTAATAAGAAAAAAAAATTAGCACCGTACTCGTGGCTTTTAGCTTTTTATTCAGAGGAAAATACCTTCATTTAATCTGTTTTGTGAACACTGAATCACTTTGCTGAGATATTCCATGCTTATTTTGCTCTTCTCAGGAGCTGATTTATTTTTTTTTTTTTGATTGTTGGAAGAGATGAAGGAACAGTTCAAGGCTATCAAAAATATAGAATTATTAGTGTAACAGTTGGGTTTTTTTTTTCAGTATGAAATTGAGCTACCGCTAATTCCCAATTCTTCCACTTTTATTTTTCTTTTTAGAAAGTATTAATGAAGCTTAGGAAGCCTAGGATTACGGCCACAATTTGGTCCTCAGGAAAAGTTATTTGCACAGGAGCCACAAGGTGAGTTCATGAAGATTCTTTCTCTAGCTGTAAATTCTTTTGCATTTTAAAATATAAAGTTGTAAATGAAGAAGGTGGCAAGAGACAGTACTTTCCACTGCTGAGATTCACTCACACTGGACCACACATAGATCCTTGCCATGCTATGTATTTGGGCGAAAGTTTTCTATGTGAAGTGCCTGCATCAGACTCAGTTGACATTGTAGGCAACATCAGTTCAGCCTTCTGTGAGAGCATCAGGGAAAACTACTTTATGAAGGAAATCCATGAGATTTAATTTGAGAACTCTTTAAGAAGTCTATGTTTTTAGCCAGAACTTGAAAGTTGGGAAGGCATGACCTTTTTTGAGGGATCTCTCTTACTATTCACAAAAAACCTACCTGAATTTAATCAAGTTATACAGTGTTGAGGGACTGGAAAGGAGCAAAAGCAAACTTTCAGTTCAGGCACATCTGAGACTCACTAAACTCTTAACAGCTGAATTCCTTTAAGATATGTCTGCATTGTGGAGTAAGGTTAAGGTACAATAGTAAATTTGCATACTTTCTGTATATGATCTCTGTCTCAAAATGTTCAGGATGTTAACTCCAGACTACCCATGATCATGTTTGTCTCTTAAGAGTATTTAGTGTCACATATGATCAAAATACGTCTCCAACTTCAGCTGAAGCCGAGCGCCAAGATGTTCTTCAAACAGGGCATAAAGAACTTCATTTGAATATCTAGATAGTTAAAATGTAATGCATACAGTACGATAAAATGAAGGCTGTCCATGTGATCATGGTTCATGCGTTGCATGATTTAATGGTTTATTTTGTAGTCCGAGTAGCTATTGCGGTATGTGTGCATACAAGTATAGACTTTATTTCTGTTAATGCTAGATTCTTTTCTTTCTTCTTTGTAGTGAAGAAGAAGCTAAATTTGGTGCCAGACGATTAGCTCGTAGTCTACAGAAACTAGGTTTTCAGGTAATTTTAAAGAAAAAGGACTTGTATGACTCAAGCAATGCTGGTAGTCCATTTTTTTTAAAAAAAAAAAAAGGAAGGAACATAACAATTTAGCAGTAAGCATTTTTTCACTCAGATGCCTCTTTTGTATCAGCATACACTTTCCAGATGCTGGTTAAAGAGAAACTGTTTTATTTTGCGGATTTGAGTTTCGTTTGGCAGCTCGGAGCAGTGCTGCTTCACTGGCTAATGAACAACAAAATTTGTTTAATAAATGAACACCCACAGATGTTTCTTGGATAGAATTTACAATATCTTGAAAGATTTATTCGGAAAAAGTGCTGAAGAGTATAAATCTAACTGTCATTTGAGCATAATTTTCCCTCGTTTCTGATGGAATAGCAGATACATGTCTGTCTCATTAAGGGCAAGTTTGAGCCTCTTTAAGTGGGGGGGAAAAGTGCTTCTGCGCCACCAGGTTGCATAGGAGGAAAGAAGCCAAATAAAATACTTAGGACATGAAACCCCTCTTTTTTCTGGGTTTGGATTAACATTGCCAGTCAAAAACACCACTTGCATTTCATAGTAAAGGTTGAAAAACAGCAGTGCGAAAGACTTAAACTGACACGTTTTAGTACCCTAAAACTTCCTGGTAGTCAGTTGCACTGTTTACCCACAGTTTCAGTTTACGGATAGGCAATTAAATAGACACAGTGGCTGTCCTTTGGCAGGGAGAGGCTCCCTTTGATTGCAGTACATAAGGGCGGTGGTGGCAGGCTGTCCTGGTAATGCTGCATCAGACCCAAGCAGAAGTGAAGACACTCTGACTGTCACGAATGCATACATTAGACACAGTCTCTTAAAGTTGGAACGGAACGTTAATTCGGTGAGGTAAACAGTGCTTCCAGGGTGGACGCACCGAGTTTTATTACAAAGTGAGCAATTTGCGTGGAATATATTTTGAAGATTACATTGATAGTTGACCTTTTATAGGGCAAGTGGCTTCTACTGGTAGTTTGCTTCTAAAAAGTTTTGACTGAGGAATTGTCATTTTCAGTTTAAGCAACCTCAGAAAAAGAACAAAAGTTTCTTCAGTGATATTGCCAACACTGACTTCTCGCTGCACTGTTCACTCATTTTTTCTGTTCCCAGTGCATTTGTTTTCCTTAAGAATCGTCTGTTGGCCATTTTATTGCCATCTAAATTGGCTGTGGTAAAGAGTAACTGAAAGCCAGTAGTTGGAGCTGGGTTTCAGAAAGTAACGGAGTAGATAAACAGCTTGCCATACTGGCCGCTGGCGATTTGAAACAAAACAATTTTCACCTTTTTTCTTATTCTTAGCTTTAATAAAAATGGTATATATCAACAAGGCATTAAAGAAGTTTTCAAATTGCCTAAGACTCTTGTAACAATGAAACTTGAGCTTTTTCTCTGCTTATTTTGATGTTCTGTGAGCTATTTAATTTAGTTTATTTTCAGTTTGGAAGTGTTTAGTACAGCAATATGAGTTACTTCTACGTCTCGTACTTAAACTGTACTGTAACCATGTAATACAACTGTGAAGCATCTAGTTGAACAGTCACTGTACCATAGAAGGATAAAGTAAGCGATTTTAGTCCATTAAGTACTGTTTAGATTCCTATTAGAAATGCATCAATCACAAGGTTTTAGTTTTGAAATCTCATCAAACTATTCTAATTAGTATTCTTCTAACTTTTTTTGCAATCCGTACATCCGCCTTGCTGTAAACTGAATTTCTAATGTCTTTTTTTCCTCTCTTTTGAAAAGGTAATTTTCACAGATTTTAAAGTTGTGAATGTTTTAGCAGTGTGCAACATGCCCTTTGAGATCAGATTGCCAGAATTTACGAAGAATAACAGACCTCATGCGAGGTACAGTAGGATTTTAAAGAATTACAGTCTTGGTATATTTCTTAAGCTTTTCCTTTTCAGTTCTAGATCTATCTTTTTTTACCTTTTATTTTGTTTTCTAGTTATGAACCAGAACTTCATCCTGCCGTGTGTTACAGAATAAAAACTCTCAGAGCTACCTTACAGATTTTTTCCACAGGCAGTATCACAGTTACAGGTATTTTGATGTCAAAAATAAATATTTAACTTCTTGGGAATATTTAACTTTAGGACCAGTAGGTTTAGGAAAGGAAGACATTTAAAACAGTCAAAAGATATGTTGAAGGGATTTTGTTTCCCAAACCTAGTTTGTTTATGAGTGAAAGTGCCGGAAGAGTTTTAGAGAAATGTTGTTATTGGTAGGCTCAAAAATTACTTTCATCAAATGTACGTGGTCTGGTATTTATAAAAACAAGAGTGAGATAGGACTTGAGAATGCAGGTATGTGTCGTTTACGTAAATACTTGAATTTTCTTCCTTTTTTTCGTCTTCGTAGTACTGTAGACTACACTGCATGTACCATTAACATCCCTTTCATAAATACATGTTTCCAAACTGGAGATTTATGAAAACATATAGGACAGCGTAGCATTTTGTCGTAACTGAACTTGACCAATATTTGCAGTTCTTCAGACTTGTGCTCTCTTCTGTTAAAGCTCAGCTGAGAGAAGACCACCACCTGAATCACAGGCATCAATGATTTTTCCCATGTGGTCAGAGACATGATTGTCATGGGTCTTGGAGATGCCGTGCCATGTTTTTTCCTCTCTCTTCCTAATTTTCATTTTCCATTATTTGTTATGTTTGCTTGTCATGTGTCCACAACAGGTTTCCAGATACGAGAAGTCAGGTTTTTTAGAGAATGCCCATTAACATGGTACGGAACCAAAAGACATTGCTTTATATTGCTTTAGTGGGAATTCAGTCTTGCAGTTGTTAGAGCTCAGCTGCTGGTATCAGAAGTTGGGTAGGGATTTTTATTTTCACATCTTCATTCCTTAACAAATACCTAGGCTTTATGGGGAACGTTTCTCACAAGATAGCGGGAGAAGTGTTTTTTAAAGAAGACAAACTCCATCAGATTTGGTAATCTGAAAATACAAGGCTAAAAATATTTCAGGATTGCAGTATATGTCCTGAACAGAGAAACTGGTCTAGCCAAAACTAGAAAGTAAATTTAAAATAAATAAGAAGCTTGAGTACCACTGCAGTAATAAAAGGCTCTCACCATGTCTTGTCAGCCTCCTAATGAGATTTAGCCTTTCTGTAAGGTTATTATTACTCCATATATGGGACAAAATCACTTCCATATTTCCAGAATTGTCCTCTCAAATATGAAGGCAAATATGGTAAACATCAAAGTTTTACTTCCTTCTTGTTCACTTGTTATAGTGAGTTTGAAATTTCTCAGACCTCTGTGGATTTTGAAGGCTTCTGTTTTGTCTAGGCATTTCTTCTAGGAAAACAAAAATTTCCAGAGTCTTACACTTCTTGCTCTAAAAATGTTTTAAATTACTTTTCAGCCTGACTGTACTCCCTCTCAAGTATATTCAGATGAGGTTCCTTTTGACCATTCATGATTCTGTAGTACTAGTACTTGTCATGCCACTAACTCAAAGATTGAGATGCATAATTAGAAATGTTATTAAAAAAAACCCAGGAAGGTGGGGGTTGTTTTTAATGGGACAAGTATAAAAAGGTTTAGAATTACATTGAGAAAAGAAAATAACAAGAACTGATATATAATAGGAAGAAGTATTAATTTTTCTTCCTCCAAAATGAGTGATGAGAGGGCTGGGTTTGGGGTTTTTTGTTGTTGTTTTGTGGTTTGTGTTTTTTTTTTACCTTCTGTTATACTCCCTGCAATGATGATCCAGTTTCTACATCTCTTCAACCCTACAGGGAGTAGCATTTTTTAAAAGAATTATTTGCCTACTTGTACTCTTGCTTTCTGAAGGTTTTCTTTAGAGCTTCCATTTCTAGAATAGCAGACAAATTTAAGGAAGGTGCAGTATCTGCCCAGAAGGCAGGTATCTTTCACCAGGCTTGTTTTAGGTGAGTGCTTAACTCAACAAGTTTGAAAATACAGGAAGGATCCTATTCCATTCCATTTGCTTTCTGATTGAGCACGTAAATTAAAACAGTATTTCCAGAATTAGGTAATTTTATAACTTTTATTTAAATAAGTTATCTTTGGGTTTTGGGAATCATTTTGAACCATTCTCTATACTTGGAAGAAACTTTTGAAGTCTAAAGTGAGGTTAAAAAAAAAAAAACTGAGGTCACAGGCACCAGAGCATATGAGAAATTGCTATTTTCATTGATCTGCATCACCAAAGTTCTATCCAGGATTAATTTCTTCTGGCATGTCACTGCTCACTTACTTGCAGTCTTAATTGTTCATTGCATAAAGTGATCTAGTACCATTGGAAAGCACTGCTAGTTCATTCTTCCTTTTCTTTCCCCAAATGCTCATAGATCATGTTAGATAACCTTGAGATGCTTCATCCTGAGAAAAATAACCATTCACTGGCTTGCAGGTTTTGTCCTGACATCAGTGGTGGAGCTGTTTGCAAAATTCAGGCTGGAAAGTAATAGTCTGTAATTTTCAAAAATAAAATAAGCTTGCTTGAAACATACTTGGGTTAAATCCAGCATTATTTAGCAGTAGTTTTTGTTGGTGGGTTTTTAAAAGAAGAGATAAAAGTGGCTGGGCTTTGAGTAATACAAATTCCTAGAAGATTAGCATAAGTAAAAGTATCCTTTTCACCTCTGGCACTCGGCCTCTGCCGCCTTCTCTGGGCCGACTGTTTAATCCAGTAAATCAAAAAGCACCCGAGTCGTTATGAAAACAACTAGGTTAGTCTTGCTGTTGACCAGCGTAGAACATTTTGCAGATTTCATGCGAGATTCTTGTCTTGTAAGTACAAGTGATCAGAGGAACACCTTCTTAAGTTGGGAGAAATGGGGGATAAATTATTTTCGTCTCCAGTATAAAGTTGTGGTAGCTAAAAATACTAAGGTTATTTTAAAGATACTATTGTTGTTTTAATTTCTGATTCCTTGATCTTTCTCTTCCTACTACTTTTTTGTTGTTGTTGTTTTTTTTTTTTTTAATATGTCTCAGGGCCAAACGTAAAGGCTGTTGCCAGTGCTGTGGAACAGATTTACCCATTCGTGTTTGAAAGCAGGAAATAAATTTTATAATTCACCACTTGATGGTTAGGTTCCCTAACCAAGCACCTTTAAAGACTGCTGCACATTGGACTAAAAGGAAAAAGGAAAACTGGACCAACCATAGCAGAGGAATACAGACTCTTTTACTTGCTCATGGCCACAGTATAAACTCCAGTTCTTTTGGATTTTACTCTTAACAGTGCTGTATTGTAAAAACAGAAGTTTACAAGATATGAAATTGCTGCTTTTAAAAAAGACATTCTATTTATTTTTGCAGTAATTTCTGTGTATTCATAAGCAAAGCTGTCACGATGTGCACTACCTTTAAAACATTTTTTTTTTTTTAGTTAGAGCTTGTGTTTTATTTGTGAATAGTCTTTTACATTTTTGTATGCTGAATATTGGGCACCAAAGAAGCTGTAAAAGTTATCTTTTTCACCTTAATGAATGTGCACAAATAAAAGTTTGGAAAACATTTCTCTTCATACCTGTTCTGTTATATTCCTTTCCCTTTTTCTATTACAGTTAGAATTGTATAGTTGCGAATTGATTTGAAACGATGTAAGAATAGTCTTTTGCTGATACCTTCTGTTTCTCTTTGTAGTATGTGTAAAACTTCGTGCGTGGGTTAGATTGAAATCTATAGTAGTTACGTATGTTTATCCGAGGATGAAATTTGGTTTGTTCCCAGTTCTCTTAACTACGTGCCAGACTTCAAGTATTTTCTTGCTGTTACATAAAGAGAAGATGTTTCTAAATATAAAGGTCTACAGCAAGTGTTTTCCTATAGATGATGAGGAAATCTTACAAACTAACGAAGCTACTGTACAAAAACCAACTGCCTTGTCCACCTACTGGATGCAAAAGGAGAAAAGTTACTGTGTGAGCTTCGGCTTTCAGGAAAGTGGTGGTGTGCTTCAACTCGAGAAGATGGTATGGTCACGCTAATCCATCCCCAGCTTATTGCTGAATGATTAACACAGACCTTTTCTACGCTCTTCTTACTGTATAATATTTCCATGACAGGAGCTGCCAACAAGCACTGAAGCTTGATTCTGGCATGTATTATTATTGGTATTAATCTTGGACTTGGAAGCCAGTAGATGTTTCTCTCAGTAAGTGCACATTTGAAGCAGAAGAGAGGTGAATGCTTAAAAGTAACTGCAAATGCTACTTTTAAAAAGATACAATAAATATGTATAAATGTATGTATGTCTTTTTTCCCTATCTCACTGGAGAGAAATGTAACACTACTGTTGTGTGCTGCAGGTAATACACGGTCTTGATGGGTGCTAAAAATAGTAGACCATGAGTTGTTACTGTACCAGAAGTCACAGTTGCGAAAGAAAGGTGGAAGAACATCCTGAAGAAGCAAATGCCTAGCGTAATGTATTTAATCTGTCTGAGGGGATGGGATCGAAGCTGGGGCTCTCCATAGTGACTTCATGCAGAAATTACGGAAAGGAAGGAATAGTATGGGAAATGCTCAAACAAACCCTTCAGAACAAAAAGAAAGAAGCAACAATTTGCCAGAAGCCTTGATACATTCATAAAAGCTGTTTTAAGCTCAGCGTAGGTAGGAAGGAGAGGACGTATAACCATGAAATTACTAAGTTGAGTTCAACAGTCACGGAATTCATGATAAAGAGCGATATGCAAGCTTTCCAGTTTGTATAGAAGATAATGTGGACCGCAGCACTCCTGACCCTAATGAGGATTTTGTGAAAAGTCATAGAGAACAACGGACAAACCGCCATTAGGGAACACTAGTGTATTATTATTACAATTTAAAAAAAGAAAAAGCAGAAGGTGTTTGAACAATGAACAAAATTGTAATGGGTTTTCCAGGAACAAAGTGATGAGTGAGGGCTTGGCCGTTGTAACTACAATAGCTGTCTTAGCTTAGGCTTGCCTCTTTTTCTTTCGGATCAGATTACAAAGCACTTGAGTGCCACCAGTGAAATTCTGGAGCATTTATCAAGCATATGTGTCTCCTAAATTTATCTATGGGGAAGGAAGAACGTTTTGCTTTTTTCTTAGCACCATCACGTAGCATGAGATCGGCCTGTTAGAACGAAAATGAAAGGTAACTATAAGCTGCAACCTATTAAAATGGGAACGGTTTCTTTTGAAGCGCTATGTCGACCCGTGCTGGCAGTTTGAGGCCTTCGTAATGGTCCATAAGGGAGCTGAAAAGCACGCTACTAAACTTGCAGGGTAGCATTGAGAATGAGAATAATAGCAAGTAAAAGACTCCTTGAAATGTGCGCTCACCTATCCTTCTAGCTCCAAGCGAGCCTCAAACCGTTTGTGACAAAACGCGCTTTAAAATTTCTGATGATGAAAGGCGTTTGGCAGTGTATGCTTGTCCTCGGATGTATCACTCGGTTTCCCATCACTTGCTCTAAATTATTTGCTCTAAATCGGTAGGTCCCTGCCTCAGCCTGGAATAAGCCTTGCTGCTGCACACATGCATGCACCCCCCCGCTTCCCCGTCCTCGCGAGGCAATCGTTCTTCCCTTCGCCGCGTTGCGCTGCCTCCAGCGAGGCTCTCTCTATCCGCTCCTCCCATCGTGCCGTGGACCCTAGGCCAGGCGGCGTGCCCCGGCGCGCTAGCTCTCGCCTCCCGCGTGAGGAGCGGTGCTTTGGGTTGAACTTGGCTGTCAATCGATCAGCTCTTCCTCAATGGCCGTGTTCGCGAGAGCGCTGTTCGCCTGTCCCCGCGCTCTGCGGGTGGAATCCGTGCAAAACGCCGCACGGTGCTCAGCTGTGGCGCTCGCAGTGCCGTAAAAAGTTTATTTCCCATTCCTTAGAGAGCAGGGTTGGTTCTATTTATACAAGCTGCTACGGGCTCCTTTTTGCAGCGGAACGGTACCTGACTCATCGCTAGCTTGTGAGTTGGCATAGCCACTAGATCTTTCCCTGCAGTTTCTAGCTCCGTTTTACCAGTCTCTGACTTGCAATTAGCGTTACCAGAGAAATCTGCATATACGCTTTTAGATTTGTATCCTGCTTTTTCCAGACCCTTCTCACAGATTTGCGAAGCTCCGAATTCCAACCCAGTCTCTCTCAGTTTAGCGTTGCCTGCAAATTTAATAAGCA
>VZTL01018586.1:0-23206 GCA_013400535.1 Scopus umbretta | reverse complement strand
TCACATGGATACACTTGATCCAATTTTCTTTTCTCTCCAGCCCAAAATGAAGCTGCAGCCAACTTATTTGAAGCAAACAAATGTATGGTCTCTTTCTCTTTTAAAAGGGAGAAGTTATCTGGATTCCCTCTTGATGAAGTAATGTCAATCCTTGTCTACCTTATTCTTTTACTGCAGAAATTGTCACCTTCAAAATTAATGGTCCTTTTCAGAGAAGAGTGCCTATCTCAAAGCATTTATCTGATAGAGCTGGTAACATTTTTCCAAAGACCCATCCTCCATCAGGAAATTCTGTTTCATTGAAATTGAAAGTTTTAAGTGAACATGTTGATTTTTATAGTATTTCACAGAAAAATTCAAATGCTTCAAATAAAAATGGAACATTGGGATTTCTTACTTGATTTTGTCCTGATGGTACAATCTTGTTCTAGCTCTATTTGATCTTGTTTTAAAACTTCATTTCTAAATAAGGAAACATTGTTACCTATAATTCAATATTATATTCTAATGTGCTGAGATTGTCAGGCTGAACTGTTCTGATATTGCTGAAACAGTGGTCTAGATGTTTAGAAATATATTTACTTCAGAATTTCTTCTTGGAATTTCTTCTTTAAGTTGAAAGTTTTTAATTCAATGCAGATTGAAAGGAAGTTAAAATACTGTTTTTTCTCTGAAGAAGAAACTTTATTTTTTGATCAAATGTCTGATAACTATATAAGTAGGCCAGTTCATGTAGACAGTTTTATGTACAGCGGTGTTTGGTTTTTTTTCTCTCTCTCAGTACAGACCATTCAATGTCTTCCGGAATGCATACAATGCATGGAAAACTTCCACATAACACTTGTTCAGATATTAGTTAACTGCAGTCTATACACATTATTGGTTTTCTTGGTTAAAGAAGGAATTTTTAATGAAAGTGTTTTTATCTGGTTGCAGTAAATTATTTAAAGCTATAACACGTATATTTGCATTTTTGTATACATCACGTATAAACATTCACACTCATCCCAAGCACTACTGTTAAAAGAGGTTTTCACTATACATTTACTTGCTAGAGTGAATGTTTCCTTCCCAGTTTTATACCTCATGTAACAAGTTGCAAATTGCGATGACTTAAGAAAATTTTAGGTAAATCCCTTGTAGAAAGCTTCCCAGACAGACTCTGTAAGTGATATTTTAGGAGCTGAAGCCAAATTACTTCCAGTATTATTGATCTGCTATAGCCAAAGCAGCTGCATTTACTGAATCACAAAGGTAGTTTGTCTCTTGTGATTTCTGCATTAATATGCAATTTTATGGTAGTCTTAGGCACTGCTTATATTGCAATAACAGTGTCAAATAGCCTAATTATAACGTGATTGATTCCCCGCTCAGAAGAGGTGAAAAGTTGTTGAGTAGGCAAGATGATGAATGGATGAGGCCTCACTGTTTGCCTGGAAATACTAAATTCCTCAGCAGACTCTTGTTTTATCTTAGGTAGCAAACAGGGATAATGTTTGGAGAAAGCTACACATTTCACAAGTGCTTTTGCCAAGGTTCAGACACCCACCAACCATGCCATAGCCCAGTCTCCTGGCTCAGCTGGTACCACATAAACAGAGACAGCTCTGTCACCTCCTTTTGTTTGCCTTTGAAACATAGAACTGCACACATAGAAAGCCAAACCCTCCTCTCTTTCAGAGGGGTAATTTTTCTTCTGCCTTTATTCAGCCAAAATTCATGTTGTTTATCCTTAGGAATAAAACATTTGGGGGAAAAAAAATAAAANAAAAAAAAAAAAAGGAAGGATCGGTCAGACCCAAGACATCTCTAGCCGTGAATTTAAAAAGTTTATATTTCTGACACTTCTCAGATGAAGCTGGTGACCATTCACACTCTCCAAACTGAGCAGAAATTTAATTTGAAAGGCTTCACCAATTCTTTTGTACAAAAGACAAAATACTTCAGAACACAGAACAAATATTTGGTGAAATTTTTAAGCGTACATAGTAAGAAATAAAGATTTTTTTATTATTATTTTTTTATAGTGCTTTGAAGTTATGAAAAGCATAATTAACTCTCTGGAATTTCTTACGATAGCATTAGTTGTGATGAAATAGTTTATGGTAAACAAGGAGTTCCTTATGAGTACCTCCATAGTATTTCCACCATAATTCAGCATTAAGTGACTGTAAAATATCAGAATTTTTAGCATCATCTGAGGGATGGTACATTTCACATCTGCATTAAGACACAACCCCCATATGAATTAAAAAAAACCAATGTTGCATTGTTGTGAGAAAGTCTATGGTGAAACAGCAAGGCTTTTCTTGCCTCGGGCTACAATAGCTACTAGTTTAACTCAATGGTCAGAGCACTCCCTGGGGAAACAAGAAACCTTAATTCTACTGCTGGCAGTAACTTTCCTTTTGTTAGCAGCACATGTACGAAATTATTTTTAAAATAACACCACACGCATTAAACACTCACTCCAAGATGACTTATGAAAACAATGTTCCATATGTGCAAATGAGATTTTGGCAAGCACAAAATTATATGCAGAAATTACATTTGGGTATGGAAAAGGCTCTTTTCACTAACCCGGATAGATATTTAATTTCTATGGGATAAATTGCATGCTACCTATTCACTAACATAATTTTGCTACTGACGATTGACATTTAGATATCAAAGAAGAAAAAAGATAGCATAACATTAGATTGCACATCTCGGAGGAGTAAAAGGTATTCATTAGACTAGGTATTCCAGCAAATAGCATTCTAAAGTCTTGACAAAAATCATGTCAAAAGTCATGTCAATCTTTTTTTTTTTTGCTACCTCAAAAGCACATCTGTCTGTGGATGACAATCACTCATACTGGCACCTGAAATACAACAAATAATACCCGCACTCGAAAAGATGAAAGCTAGAATCAATGTGCAATACACTGCATTGCTGACCAGTATTCAAGGACATGAAAATGCAAATCAACAGGGCTTGAGTATTCCCACAGGGACAGTGTGCAGCTGAGGGGCAGTTTGGAAAGAAGGAAACCATGGCAAAGGAACTCAGGCCCTCCAGGGCATTCAACCCTCCAGAAGGGCTGTAATGCACAAGCAGCAACAAAGCCTGGAGTGGGGGGCAACAGCCACTCTGTTCCTCTGCAGTGCTTCTTTCAACCAGTTCAGAAATGGTATAGCCTGGCTCCAAAGAGAATCCAAGCCAGTGCCTGTAGCTAAAAAGGAGATGGTGTCTTTGATTAAACCTTATCAATTTTTATGCAAGGGTTAAATCAGAGGGGGATATGAGGAGTAATGTTTTAGACCTTTAACAAGGATGGAAAGACATTCAGAATTCTCCCTCTGCGAGAAAGCCAGGACCTAAGTTAAGAAAATAAAGAGAGCGCTGCATTGTAGAATAACCGGACGAAAATTACTTCCTCACACCAGACTGAACTATTCAGAGGAGATGCACTACATATGGGAACATGTATCCTGCAGTTAGTGTCTAGTTATGCTTCCCTCAAAATGAATGATGCTAACAATATAACAATAGCAAGATAATACAGGAAAGGAGGAAGATTTGCATTATCTATGTTCATTAACCCAAACTATAATGCTTCCCTTAAATATTAAATACCTTTCTATCATTAGGAATACAATGTAAAAGGCTAAAGAAATATACAAAGTGGTGGATTTTTTAAATAATTTTTTTCTTAAGAGACAATAAGAAAAGCACCACAGCTCCTTTAATCCCGTAATCTCTCTGGTAGCAATCAGCTTGGGGTACATTTCAGTTTGTTCACTTGTCATCTACATTAAGAGTCCTTCAATGAGCTTTTCTTTTAAAGTAAATACAGAATGACACATTTATAATTAGATCTCTCTGACCATTCCTTTTTTGGTTTGAAGGATATGAGCTGTGGACATGTCATGCAGCCCCTGCTCCTGATCAGTGTGCTAAGGAGCTTAGAATTTCACTGTTGATTAGTGAATTGTAAAACAAGCAACAAAATATACTATGGGTGCTGCTGGTTCAGACATTGTGGCCTCAGTTGTTCCCTGCATGCAAGAACAGTCAGAAACTCAAGAAATGTTTTGAACTACACTGAAAAAAAAAGAGTTCAAATCAATCCTGAATTTCAAGCAAAGATTATTCAATCGTTTAAGAACAATATAAGTCCCTGTGAACACAACAGCAAGAAAAACTCCTGTTTCTCTTGAGCCTAAGAGCAGTGAATATGTTTTAAGATCATTAGGAATACAGTGTAGTATTATATGTTAGTGTTTGTAATTCCCCTTGATATTCAAATAATTTCTTAACGTTCATGGCCATTCAAACTGTCCATAACATTATTTCTCACTAAGGGATAAAATGAGATTTTTTTGTTCATTCCTTCTAGTTCACATTTGGTTTTAATCATTCATGGCTTTGGTATCTATGAGCAAATTTCTCAACAAATGTATCATATAATTTTCTTTGATAGTCTAGGAATAGCCTAGTGATACTGAATTTTCATCAGGTTTTCAAAATAAGAACTGTATTCCTATAGAGGGATCTATGCTTGCCTGCTTTCTTTCTTAATATACAGGACAAAAAGTTTTCTTTTAACTGCCTTAGAACAAAAATCAGAGATAATTGCCCCACATATGTTCCTCGGTTGTATTCACTGATCAGGGAAAAAATTAAGAATCATTCAGTATTTAAGCTGTGTGACTATAACTTTACTAAGGGAAGACAACTTTGGGGATTTAGTGAATCAGGAATGTTCTTTAGCCTTCTAATTTTTACTGGAACTATTCAGTACTAATGTGGACCTCCTGGGACCCCAAGTCTTCCACTTCCATCAAGATTATAATGTGAAAACAGCCAACATTTGCCACTGTTCCAACCTCCCTCACTGTACCAGGAAAACTGTCGATAACTTCCCACTGTTTTCTTCACAAAGTAAAGCTTGCTATCCCAATCTTTTACAGTCAAGAAAATCTCCCTTGGCTGTTTTTATTTTGTCCTGCAGTCTACACTTCATCAAACTTTTACATTAAGTGGCTCACTTTACCAACTCCCCACCCAGTATCATCTAGCATTTTAACACCTATGCTCTATTTATAACTCAAAGTTATTGTTTACCACCTCTTGTCCATCAAATTGCTTTTCAAACAATAATACTTTTACAAATCCTAAGAATCCTAATCCTTCAGTTCTCATAACTACAGTTATTCCAGTAGTGCTAAATAAAACATAGCCAGTGGCTGAGCTCTAGTCTTGAGGGCCCTTCTACTCTACCCCACACTTGGCCATGGGCCTCCTCTGGGAGGTCACATTACTCGGTGATGATAAGGCATAATTATTTAATGTTTGCAGGGAGCTGTTCAAGACAGCTGAAATAAGGGCTGTGCTGTAGCTCACCAGAGAAATTTTTCCATCACATGAAAACCCTGTATGCTGATTTTCCTGAAGTACGCTATAAGGGTATATACAGGGTATTCGATGCTATAAAGCCTTCAGGGACAGTACTGGAGGACTATGAAGAAAGCAAAATCTGGTGCAGTCTTGTTACCTACAGGTAATGGTCCTTGGAGTATGCTGTTCCTTCAGCCATGTTCAGGCAGTGGTGAAAAATCATAGCTGGGATGGGGTCATGTTAGCAGATAAGCAATATAGCAATCCCAACAGTCAGTGATCCACTGGTCAAGATCGCTCTCTGTCCGTGTCTTACTCAGCAGTACAAAAAGTGTGTACCTGGCAGTACAGACAAACATATTTGATTCCTGTGTGGCAAAGGCAGTTAGGAAATCAGATAATCTACAGGGCAAGTAAACTCATAATGAAATACTTAATTCTTCAGATAACTAAACATCAAAGATGGAATCAAAAGTCCACTTCCAGCATGGGAGTCAACTTTCAGATTTAGGCAACCAAAAATAGGTGTCTGTCTGTGGCCTATATATCTGAAGTGATTCATACTGATCCAGTCAACAAGGCCAAGAGAGTCTAAAGAGCTATTGCATTTATAAAAGGTAGATGCCTACACTAAGTTCAGCTGATACAAGTGACTATTGACTGTAGCAGGAATGCAAGTAACAATCTCACATGTAGACATGTCTAGGATGAACCCCATCTCCAGTCTAAACTATAATTCAGCTGCTTACTCATTGATATCTTGTGCTATCTGAGATGCCTTAGGGTACTTTTCCTGGCCTCCAATCACTGCAGAAAGGCACAGGTCTTCTGTATAGCCTGTGTCACACCTGACAATTCATGTGCAGGTATCAAGTACTATTTGAAAAGGCATCAAACAGCTATGGGTGGGGAAAGAAATTGAGTCTGAGCTGTCCGGACTCTGTCAGTGACGGAGACACTTTCAGAGGACAGTTTAGTCCTTCCTGCAAAAGTGGAAACACAATGAGCATTTAAATCAGATATTTAACATTTAATAGGAGTAGGGTGGCATGACTCCCAAAATAAGGAACCTACATGACCCATATAAACTACTTATGCTATCTCCATTCCACATATCTTTCTGCATCCAAAAGATGTGCTGAATATATCATTAGAGGACTGAAAATGTCTGAACTGAAAGATGCAGCCTGAAATCCAGTCTAATGCCACTGAAGTTAAAGATACTCTGATGATGATTTCAACAGTGTCAGAGTTTTACCTGAAATTTCTTAGTTGGCACCAATTCTCTCTCACACGAACTATGCCCTAGAAAGAACAATTATATCATTCTAATGTAGATGATACAATATATAATATTTGAGATTCTGAGAAAACCACAGTCAAATCACTGTTTACAAGTCATATTGCCAACAATTCTAGTATTATGCTGCAAAATTAACTCTCAAGAAAGTAAATTTTACAACAATTAAATATTTTATTTCTAATTAGCAAGAAGCAAGAGAAAAATGTTCACCTGTCTTCTGTAGTACTGATTTCCTTGGGCACTACATGTACACAGCTCTTCAGAAGAAAAAGATTTTTTTAGTTGTGGACCCAAAGGTGGATTTGGAAGCTTAATTTTAGACATTTAGCTTTGCAGTAAGAAGACTAGAAATCTTACTTGGAGGATTACTAAAGTAAAGAAGTAAGAAGCATGACTGCATATAGTCCGGAGAAAGCCAGATCAGGAAGGTTGTAGAGAATAGAACATAACATTACTACATGAGAGAAAAAGAATACAATGAGGTAGACAGGGAAGACAAGGTCAAGAATTATAAATATGTAATGGAACAAAGGAAGCCTGTAGATGTACTTAGAGAGAGGAGTGAAATGGTCAAATCACAAGCTATAATAATAAACCTAACAGCTACACTTGGTATGTGTCAGAGTTATGTTTGAGTTGACCAGGACTGTGTATTGGGTTGGCATGGCAAAGTTTTGGCAGTGGAGGGGGCTACAGGGGTGGCTTCTGTGAGAAGCTGCTAGAAGCTTCCCCCATGTCCGATAGAGCCAATGCCAGCCAGCTCCAAGATGGACCCACCTCTGGCCAAGGCTGAGCCAGTCAGCGATAGTGGTAGCGCCTCTTGGGTAATATATTTAAGAAAGGGGGAAAAAAACAACTGCACAACTGCAGCCAGAAAGAGGAGTGAGAATATGTGAGAGGAACAACTCTCTAGACACCAAGGGCAGTGAAGAAGGAGGGGGAGGAGGTGCTCCAGGCACCAGAGCAGAGATTCCCTGCAGCCCATGGGGAAGACCATGGTGAGGCAGGCTGTCCCCCTGCAGCCCACGGAGGGTAACAGGGGAGCAGATATCCACCTGCAGCCTGTGGACGACCCCGCGAAGGAGCAGGTGGATGCCCGAAGGAGGCTGGGACCCCGTGGGAAGCCCATGCTAGAGCAGGCTCCTGGCAGGACCTGGAGAGAGGAGGCCACACTGGAGCAGGTTTGCTGACAGGACTGGTGACCCCGTGGGGGACCCATGCTGGAGCAGGCTGCTCCTGAAGGACTGCACCCCATGGAAGGGACCCATGCTGGACCAGTTCGTGAAGAACCGCAGCCTGTGGGAAGGACCCATGCTGGAGCAGTTTATGGAGGACTGTCTCCCATGGGAGGGACTCCATGCTGGAGCAGGTGAGGAGCGTGAGGAGACCTTCCCCTGAGGAGGAAGGAGCGGCAGAGATGACATATGATGAACAGACCACAACCCTCATTCCCTGTCCCCTGCATTGCTCGGGGGGAGGAGGTAGAAAATTCGGGAGTGAAGTTGAGCCCAGGAAGAAGGGAGGGGTAGGGGGAAGGTATTTTAAAATTTGGTTTTTATTTTCTCATAGAATCATAGAATCATTAAGGTAGGAGAAGACCTCAGAGATCATTATCCTACTCTGATTTAATTGGTAATAAATTAAGCTAATTTCCCCAAGTCATCTGTTTTGCCTGTTACAGTAATTGGTGAGTGATCTCTCCCTGTCTTTATCTCATCCTGTAAGCTTTTGTTATATTTTCTCTCCCCTGTCCACCTGAGGATGGGAGCGATAGAGCAGCTTTGGTGAGCACCTGTCATCCAGCCAGGGTCAACCCACCACAGGCTGAGAGCAGATGCAAAGAGAAAATGTTGGAGACACAGCAAAGCTATGCACAGGCTACAGATGACAAAAGAACAAGGGAAAAGAAATGAAAATTACACCCAAGTTGATTGGGAAGATGTTGTCATCAGCAGTATGCCTTAGCTACATATGTCTACTCTCTAGAAATTACAGGCCAACATTCAAGAGAAGGAGAAGTTCAGTATATTTTTAACTCAGCTCTGGGACACAGTTTGTGTAAGTTAAGTACAATGATTACATCACAAGTTTTCCAGCAAATATTGAGGGTTCATCCCTTGGAAAAAGTGTATAAAATAGTTCAAGTGAAATCTAAGGCTATACCTACTGTCAGCAAGACATTGTCAGTTTATACCAGGTGAGGCTCTGAATTAATAGATCTGACAGACCTTTCCGAATCAAAGCAGTGATTGACATTAAAACACAAGAAGGAGAAAATAGACAATGGAAGAGCACAGTGACAATGTATGGCATGTAAAAAAAGCAGGTCTTTCCCCTTCAATGTCTTATTACTAGTAAAAACAGTAACAAATTTCAAAGAACACTGATTTTCTGAATTAATGAAATTACGGATGAGAAAACACTGGACCTGATTTTATCTTTATAGCACTTAATATAAAGTCAGAACATCTCGTAGTGGTATAGCTCCATTGATTTCAATTAATTTAACCTTCTGACTAACTATAAATCAGTGAACAGAATCAGGACCAATGAGCCTCAATGAGCATGAGTGTTGCAAGGAGCCAGCAAAACTCTCAGGATTAGTTGTTAGGAAAAAGCTTTCAGTCTATGGAATATTTAATACCGCTCTGTGGAAGTCAGTCTGCTCTAAGCAGTCAATCTAAGCTTTGCATGGATTTTTATAAGCCCATGTACTAGAAAAAACACCTTAATTGAGCTAATTTAGAAATGTTCTTTCTGATCAATGTATTGATTTAGTTATAATTTGATTCCTGGCCTGGTGATCATCCTTATGTAGCTCTGTAAGTGTATTGTGAATTTGAAATGCACGAGAATATGTAATGAAATCCATTAACTAATAAAACAATGATCAGTCAATTCATGAGAAATGGTGCAGATTTTTAAGATAATTGGCTAGTTTTCCAGTGGGGATTCTTGCACAAACATTACATAGTCTGTTGCTTCAGCACCATCTTATTTAATAATGACAGAACAGTGGCATTGTAAAGGACAGGAGTTTGCTATTTATCACTACCTCTGGAAGAATATATGGTTGCAGGGGATTCCTGTCAAAGCCAAAAGGAGAGCTGAAATTGTTCTTTTGTACTGGACTGTAAGTATACACCAAAATATTCTATTAACACAAAAATATTTTCAAATATGTATTCTTTCTTCATTGGATCTTTCCTCAATGAAGTGCTGTTTTGAAGCACTGAATCCATATTCCTATCCACTCATGATTTCTTAAACTGCTGTGAATCTGGTTAAAAAATATTAATTAAAGCCTGGTCTTGTGCACAGGAGAGTATCTCTATGAAAAGTCCCACAGAAAACCTGTTCTTAGGGTGAATAAAGGTACTCAGCTGATGTTTATAGGATAAAAACTGGTGCATATCCAGCAGATGTATTCTGACCTCCCTTACATCACTGTAATTCAAATCCCTTATGGTTTTTGGAATAAATCCAGTTTAGATTAGAAGATATTGCTGTCCAAGTATTCCTGATTTACTTCTGCATGCTGGACAACAGCATGATGTCCTGAGACCACTCTAGTCTCTGCAGATTTGACAGTAGTTCTTTCCTCTCTGTTGGGAACACTGAGCAAAATTTCTAAACAACCACTTTTCTGTGACATACTAGAAGCAGAATTACTTCCCTTTTTTCATAATCTTCATGTTATATTGTAACAAACAGTGGAACTTTGCTATAATTATAGAAGTTCTAACTTGACTCTTGCTATTTCCCAGTCTCTCAGGATCATTACTTTCCTGTACTGTTTTCCAAAATCTCAGTTCAACTTGAGCTGGAGGCAAAGATAGGTTTTTGACTTTAGATTTTCGTTTGGGCTCATCTTTCAAACACTTATTATTTTCCTTGCTGGCATATGTTTGCCCATCGTCAGTTAGAATCTGCATGATTTTACATTTATAAAGAAAAGTTAAGCAATTCAACAAAACCCATAAACTTTTTTTCTAGGGACCAAAGTGGCAGCTTTCTCATTACATATCAATTTACATCTCAAAATCAGGAATAGATCAATGCAAACCATCTGCACCTTGCAAGTTTTAACATATCTCCCTTTCGTCACTCTCAGTAAAGCAGAGGAAGTTATGCAGAGCATGTGGTCTGCTTTCACAAATAATTTCTATGGAAAACAGCAGTCAGACAGTAATACAGGCCCAAGGTGACCTCATTACTGAAATTTGTTCTAGTTGTCATTAGACATATCACACTGTGTCACTCAAATCGGGAAAGGAATAAGAGATACTGACACGCAGCACCAGTGATTAGAGATGAAAAATACTGTTACACCATAAGAATCCCTTGGTGGAAAAGAAATATGTATAGTCTTTAAGATTCATTTGCCCCGTGATCTGTCACTATTGTCTTTATGGCTTTATTCTTTTTCTACTTGTTAATTCTCCTTCACAAGGGACAACACCTTTTCTTGAGGAATATTTCAGAGGCCAATGCTCACTGGCCAGCTACCTTGCACAAAATATTGCTGAAGTTTTGGTAGTGACACCCTCATGTTGTGTAAAGATATTTACTGCAGTTGCAGCAGGCCAACTTGGACAATTGCTTTTATTGTCTTTATCGGTAGAGACTCTTGTCCCTGCTTAACTGTAGACATAGAATAGAATCATAGAATCATTAAGGTTGGAAAAGACCTCTGAGATCATCTAGTCCAACTGCCAACCCAACACCACCATGACTACTAAACCATGTCTTGAATTGCCGCATCTACACATTTTTTGAACACCTCCAGGGATGGGGACTCAACGACCTCCCTGGGCAGCCTCTTCCAATGCTTCACCACTCTTTCAGTAAAGAAATTTTTCCTAATATCCAATCTAAATTGCTTCATTCTTCACAATTGTAAGTTATGGTATCTTCTTTAAGTCCATAAGCTGCAAAGAATGATACCAGCAATTCAGAAGATGGCACCTTCCTAGCCAGAAGGAAAGCATGGTTTGCAAAGGCCCTAGTGAGAGGAATTAATCTGTTCAACCTACTGTCAGTTCACAATCCCAGTTTTTCCCATCCTGGTAACCAAAGTTCTTGGTCAATCCAGCCTTTGGGACTTCCTGCCCAATCCATCCCTTATCCATCCTTGATAAATATTCTCCTGCTGTAAGTCCCCACAGAGTCAAAGTCCCTCAATAGTTTCAGGACACACCTCCTGAAGTACAATAATATGAATAAGATTTGAATAATTTGAATGAGATTTAATGTCAGATGTTAAGGCTTAGCTGATTTACCTTGACTGAAGAAAAAGGTCTCTAAAGCCAGGTGCTCAGCATTTATCATCACCAAAGATCACAAGATGCTTTTTGCAACAGTGTCCCAGAATAAAAGCAAAATTATTGAGCACCATCCCAAATGTTATGGCCAAATTCCAGTTTAACTAATTACATTCTGCTCACCAAAATTCTCACTGTTAAGCAAAAGAAGGGAATTTGCATTCTGTTCCTTGCCTGGACTTCTGGACAGTTGTTACTGTGCACTTTAACACTGTAGCTTTCAACCTGAAAGCTGATGAGTCAAAGGACGTCTTAGAATCACAGAATCACAGAATGGTTTATCTTAACATAAAAAATCTTGGGAAGTCTACAGGATGAAAAGTGTTATATGAAAGCAAGGTGTTATTGTTTGTTTTTTCTTTACAGACTTTTGCAGCTGGTTTGCTGCTGAAAATGATTCATTTTTAAACTGACCTAGACTTAGAAGGGGGAAGAGGGGTTCTTAAAAGAATTTTGTGAAATGCTTAAAACATAGATGAGACCAAACAGGAAATAAAAAATAATTTTCATCTCAATGACTCAACTATAAATCTCACTTTTAAAAGTTTGATCTTTCATGCCACAAATATATGTTTAATTATTTTCTATTATGCTGCCCATTTATGTACTGTTGAATTCTTAATTTCCTTCCAATGCACTTTGCACTTTGCTAACTGTATGCTAAAGCAGGACTATATGAATGTGAGTTACCTATCTCCTTACAGTGATTAAAATACTTGACTGAGCCAAGATCAGTATAAGTGACTTTTTTCAACCCAGCCTCTTTGTCCTCTCTTTGAAGGTATTAATCTTTTTAACATTCAGACATCTGTGCTGGTTGCACATTTTCTCGAAACAAATATATTTATGGTTAACCCCTTCTCTCTGAAATCTAAGACAACATTTTGATCACTGCATTCAGAAGGACCACTATTTGATTTTCAGTCAAATCTAAACATAATCTTTCTTTAGCTTCTCATATTTCAAAAATTTGCCTTTTCAGTAAAATCTCTTTCAGTGCTAAAAGTACTGCAGAATGTTAAAAAATATATATCCCATTCAACTATAATGTTGATAGGTTATTTTTTTCTCAAGATGTATACTTCTTATCCATATATTTTCAGATTGGTATGTACTACATTTATTAGTCCTGTCTGGAATAGTGGCAGTACTATTCTACTATTAACTTTATTAATAAAAAAATAGGACAATCTAAAAATGAGAAGTCCAGCTTGTGACAGCTCATCATACATTATAAACCAGCCTCAGTACAACTGTGGGTAAATTGTCTCTTGTGAACAGTTCTACAGCTGTTAGGGTTCATGTTGTTCCCTTATAAACTAGAAATAGAAATTTTTATTACCTCTGGCCATAATTTAAATGACATGAGCCCAACTCCATGCTGTAGATTAGTGTACTGCCATGCAGTTCAGCTTTTATTTTGGCATACTACAATGAAGCTCACATGAACTCTACCATCAGTAGACATGTGATAGGAAAAGAAAGGAAAAACACTCACAGTATTAAAAATGCTAGAAAAAAATCTTAGGTCTATAAAGAATTATTCCTCTACTTGCACCTATTCTCATAGGTTATATTCTTGGCAGCTTTACATCACTAGAGTGAATGGTTCAAGCACTTCGCTTGTACTCAACAAACACTCTAAAGGTCAGTGCTGTCACCCTTTCACTAAACATCACCAAAAATAGCTACATAGCTGTTCTAGGAGCTCTTGTTTTATTTATTAAATAAAATTTGTGCTATAAGTTCTTTCCAAATCTTACACTGCAAAAAAGTAAAAGAGGTATTTTTAATACTGTTTAAAAGTTAGAATTTTTGAGCAATCTGTGCAAATAAAAAAATCTATCCCACTTCAATATTTTAAAAAACAAATTTACTTTCAAATATGTAAAATGTATCACATCAGGACTGCGAACTGCTTTGCTCTTCATAAAAAATGTCATCTACTCCCTCTCCTCCCTACATGTATTTCTTTAACTAGAAAAAGGGGTGATTTAAGAAGTATGTACAGGTCTCAAGAGAAATTTAAAAAATACATCCCAGCATGCAGTTAGCTGAGAAAAAAAAAAAAAAAAAAAATTCATAAATACCGGCAATAAGCTGAAGCTGTCCCTGCATAGATTTAACCAGAAATCTGTCCTTTCCCACTCAATTGCAAGCAGAAAAAATTATTTGGCACACATATATTTAACAGAAGAAATACATATGTTATAATCTGAATTTTTCCTTAACAAATTATATCCATTACATTCTTCTGTGAAGTCTTACCACTTTGATATACCTTACAGTAAGCTGCAATTTATAAACTACCAGGACACAAAAGAATGTGAATGTTACCCTAAGCCTGTTCCAGCAACTTGCTTTAGAAAGTCATAAACATTATGGCTAATTAACAACCTAATGGAATGCTGAGAATGAAGGTCCTACTTCTCTGTGTACTTCTGGGTTTGCCTTTAATTGGGAAGAAATTTCCAGGGCTATAAACAGAACACCACATCTAAGCAATATTCAAAATTTACTTCTGTTTTTTTATCTCAAATAAAAATAATAATTATCATTAGCTTTACAATTAATTTTCATAACTCACTGTAGCTTGAATAAAGAGTTCCTGAAGCCCAAGACTTGGATTAAGGATTTTTGCATGTGTCTCTGATTTCGTTTGGTTCGTCATTGTAGGAAACAGTCTCAAAATGAGTAATTATTCCTTCATTTTGATTGCAGGACAAAATGTATCAGACAATCATGGTTTCATATCAAGGGGCTTTGGTGGTTAAACTGTGCACCTGGATTCAGAAGCTCTCAGAAGTCTCTCTGCTCTGTCCCAGATTGAACCACATAACCTTGAGCTAACAGCTCAGTATCTCTGCCTGCAACATTGAATAATAATCATTCCCATCCTTATTCTCTTGAGAACACAAGCTCAAAAAAATTGGTGGTGGCATCAAGCCTGGATTTGCATGGAGCCTTGGATAGCTCAGCATACTACTACTTTTACTAAACCATTTCTTACCTTCATCCTCATTATGAATATGGAATTATTTCAAAAACTAGTCCATGAGAAATGTTTCCCACAGTTTCTTAATGGCATATAAAACATCTTATAAAATCTTTCAAGATGTGTGGCATACAAGAGAGAACAGCTATGATTACTTTTGGGACTGAATAAATAGGACTATAGCTCCAAACAACCAAAGGAATTCTTCTAAAATTTGGAAATAAAAACAAAAAAATATTTTTTTCTTTTTTTTTTTTCACAAAGAGTAACATAACTAGCTATTCCAGATGTGAGCTTTGCCAATACTTGTTTATTAAGTATGAGGCCTCGCTCCAGCAATTAAAACCTTTGGGAGTGTATGCAAACCAGAACATTTGCATTTGGCCTTGAGCAATATACCTTCTGTACGACAGTGTGCTCCCCACAGTTTTGAACATGCTGACAGACTAAACTAACCAAACCTCCAGAGAACCAATGACTAGAACCTGCAATAATCCAACAGGAAGAATTACAGTCTTTATAAATAATGGCATGATAAACTACCACAAAGTTTATGGAAGAACCAGGCTCTGAGGTGACCATTGCTGTAAAGGTGGAAAGGTTTTACTGTGGATATCAGCCAGACAAAGGTAGAATAACAAAAACAGGGGAAGACTCATTATTTTGGAGCTGATGAATGCAATTTCTGTTGTTGACCTTTCAGGGCCACATTCTGATCTCGAGGGAATAGGCTGACTGTACTGCTTCTGTTATCAGCTGCATGGGCTCATGCAGATCTAATGAGAACATGCCTGCATGACCTGTCTGGCCAACTGCTGTCCCTAGTCTTGTATTTCATAATCTTTTGAAATTCAAATACAATTAAATATCTTTAGAAATTATTCAAACAATTTCTAAAGAAAGAATCTTGTTTCACCCTATACGGAATCATCACAATGGTTTTCATTTACAGACAAATAAAAACTTAGGCAAAACATTGAATCTATAGTTATTCTCACTTTTTATTTACTTACATGTGGGAAAAAGCATGCTTTCTTTTTCTTCTTTTTTTTGCAATCTGTGGACTTCAGATTGATAAACACTGCTCCTACATAAGGTTAATTTTATTCTTGAAAAATCAACCTGAACATCGTCTATCTCTTCACAGCATTCTCAAAACAGGACTTGAGTGGACAAAAGTGGCTGTGCCAGGGGCTTATTGTCATATCAGTGTTACCTCTTCCCTAGGGACAGAATTAATTTTTATGCAAGCCATTTATTTTCCTCATGATTTATAAACAATTTACAGTACATATCCTAAAGTAAAATTTTAAAATTTTCTAATTAGAAAGAACCAATCCCTAAAAGAGGCCTGAAGGTGAGGTATTTTTTTAAACTAAAATTTAAAATAAATTTTTACTAATTTTACTTTACATTCTAAAAATTTATGTGGGTGGATTACAACCAAAGAAAAAGGTTCAAAAGCACAGCAGAAATCAAGACCAATGTGGTTTTAATCCTTGAGCATAAATAATGAGAAACTCTGGTTAAAACAAGTTAATAAGTTTATTAAGAGTTACCAGAAAAGATAAAACATATCATTTTTGCATGTGAACTACATCTGCAGTAGTCAAACTGAGAAATCTGGGTAAGTTTGAGGGAAAATATACAATATGCAAACAAGCCATGGCTTCTTTTGCGATCTGACATGCGCTAATAGCTAACAAACAAGAGGCTATTTCAAATGAGCTGGTCCTGCACAGCTGAATTATGATAGGCAATGGGACAGGAATGAATTATAGAGCAATGCTCCCTGTCACAATACGCCTTTGCAAAAGCTACATCCCTTCAGAAGTTATCGGCACCTGCCAAAGCCACAGGGATTACCCTTCCCCTACGGCAGCATGTAACAGGAGGGGAAATTTTGGCTCCTGACCAAGAAACTAGAAACTGAAAAATGTACTAACAAGCGAAGTGAGAAAGCTAAGCCAAAATTATTTAGGAAAGTAATAGATGAGATTTATCTTATGCCCAAGACTGACTCCTCATTGACTTTTAGCCTCTGCACTGCAGCATTAGAACTGCGCACAGAGCACCGTGGAAAATGGCAGACAAATCTAGATCTAAGAGGGTATGCTTCGTCACCCAGCCATGACTCACTTAAGAACAACGAATTCACAGAGAAATTTGACCCACCAATATACTCTGTCCCACTTGTAAAAAACTGTCAACGTATATGTCATCTGACTCCAAAAAGCCAAGTCAAAGCATGGAAGGAAGCACTTTGCCATGGGGAGTACAGGCTTGCAGTGGGCTGCTGCATACATCGCCTGGAGTTACTGCTTTGAGTTGAACTTCAAAATACACTGAGGTAGCCTGGGACATTTGCTCAGTGAGTATCTCTGATTTTCTGGTCAAGAAATAGAACCCTCAATCCCTTTGGAAAGAATAATAGCAGGAATCCCCACCTGACTGACCAATTCCATCTACTCTCCTCTGCATTCCAACGTTCTGAAGGTCCTCAACAACCTAAAAGTACTTTAGCTCAATTCAGTGCTTAGAATTCTCCAAACATGGTTAACAGTTGTAGTGTCTAGATAGGGCACTCCTTTTACCTTCTCTCCTTTTACCAGTTCTTGCAACCTGTTACCCAATGAATACACCCAGCCACAGAGAAATATTCTGAAGTGTGTGATGGCAAAAAATCAGTGAGGGGGTAGAACATACGCAGGGCGAAGGGCCAAACAGGTACACAAGGAGAGAGAGTCTAGACATACAGGATTTGATATGTCTTCCCTGTATACACCAAAGTCCCCTCCAGATATCTATGTGAAGGTAGAGATTTAGTACTTTATATTTTTTTGTGAAAAGAAGGTGCACTTTGTTTTCACTCTAGTGATTGATTCTCATAAATGTTAAGTAGCTATCTATGAATAACATTTACTTTAAGAGCTCAGGTGCTAGTTGTCTCTACTATAAAGATGAAGATACACATTCTGATCATCTAAGCTTAAGGTAAGTATTGTTCAACAGAGCAGAAATTCTGTTTTACTATTTCTTTGCAAGGTATTGGAAATAATTACTAAGGACTCCATTCAAATTCAAGTATTCAAACGATAGGAAAAGCCAGATTAAAATTGCTTATGCAACTCAATTTGGACCTTTTAAACATATCTGCTATGAAACCATCTTCAATTATGTGATCACAGACTATTTTTCCATGGCATAGCTGCAGCTCTTTTTGTGTGCACTATGGATGGTATTCTGAGAAATGGTATTCTGGGAATGAATCAGGTTTATATAGTGAATGAGGCTTTCATTTCTCTCTGCCTCATTTGTTTCAGGAACTGGAAGGTATATAATGAACCAGCAAGGGACTACAGAACGAGAAAATAAGATTTAATGGTTAAGGCAGCTGCCACTGAAGAACTGAATTCCATTTCTGGATCTGCCACAGAGTTCCTATGTGATGTTGGACAAATCACTTCAGATTTCCCAGAGATGACCATTAATTTGATGTTCTTCATTTTCTGGCCTCTATACAAGACAATTGAGCTGAGCTATTGAACACTTATAGCTGCAACTGACATAGATTAAAACTGTATTTAAATACACATAAAGATTGATTATAATTATGGAGACTATGAAAAAATATTATTTAGAAATTAGCTGATACATTATCAACTATTTTGTTCTTCCTCTCTCTGTGCCGCTGTCTATCACCTGTGAAGTAGGGATAACAAAACCATGAATGGCCAGGGCATTATGCAGGTAATTTCATTACTGTGTGTGAAGCATTCAGGTATGATAGCTGTGAGAACAATGAAGCAACCAATAGTTTTGTATTCAGTGGGGGTTTTGATTGATGTGTGGTAAGGAAAGCCCTGGGGCAACATACTACATGAAGAGGATGGAAAGAGACACAAGCTAACTGCCGATGAAGCAGGGTCATATGGAAAAAACAGTACTCATTTTTAAAAGAATGTCAGAGTGCCTGTACTCAAAGGAGCCAAACTGAGTTTTGCAAGGCAACCTTAGTACTGGCATTACATAGTTTCTGTGTGGGCTTGATTTGTTCTTTTCACGTATATTTGGAGTTGTGTTGTCTGCTTCTAAGAAGCATTTGAATGTATATTGTAGGTTTTTTCTGAAGAAGGGAAGAATCCAGTCTCCTACCACCTCTCCTTTTTCTAACCTATGTAGGCCACAGATGAAAGGGGGTTTGAATCTAAACCTATGTTTTATACAGAGGTAGAAGAGCTGGAATCTGATAAATTTTAATGCCTTGGATTTGGGAATGAAAGTCCAGATTGATGTGGCTTGGAATGAACCTCCAGATGGGTATGGCTCCACTGTCTGGAAAGGCTGCATCCAAGCTTGTTCTCAGTAACAGACCTACCTCACCTCACTATACAAAAACTACGTGTTCCTGCAAGGAGAACATACCCACTTGGTATCTGGACAGGACCCCATTGTCTCACTCATTCATTCAGGAAGAACATGGCTGAGCAACCAATGCCCGAGGCCACCAGCAGACATCCACTTATCAGTTCATGGGCTCAGAGGATGTTAAAACTTAACTGGTCCATGAGATGGGCTGGGCAGGCTGAGGTCTGCCCTGGAGCTTGGCTTTTACCTCATTGCTTATCTGAGCTGGGCAACTCCACCACCATGTCTGCCAAATCTGGGACAAGATGTGTGACCAGGTGAATCTGAGGTATGACCTGGCTGCCAGTTGGACCCGCACTGAGCCTGCCCACATATACTGACACAGACTGAAAAACAGGGGGAGAGCTGCTCTTTGCCATTAATACAAACAGATTCGGCTGGAGGAAGAAAATAACAGGGGATACTTTGGCAATTCACTACAGCTTGAAGTTAAGATAAGGAAATCGCGATACAGGGAAGTCCTATCTTGTTACTAACTTCCATATTATATGAAAGCTGTGAAAGAAATTAATGTTGTGACAGGGTCATGACTTTCCTTATAAAACCTGCATATTAAGTTGTGGGAAAGATTACTGCCGGATGCTTTGTTTTACTGTTCATCCTAGTTTGTATCCTTCTATTTTCTGATACCTGCTATAGCTGACACTCGCTTTGCCAAAATATATTACAGGCCACACAGAAGTTCATATATCAGCAAATAATGGAATGAAGTTAAAATGCAAGTTTCCTATAATGAACTGAGCCAGCTCATTTCAGCATTAAGTTCAGGTGTTACACTGGGAGAGAAGATAGGCTTTAAGGTATGTTTTAAATTTGATTGCCTGAGAGAACGCAAATATATAACTTCAAAATTTGAGAACAACATGCCTGCTTTCTAAAGCTTAAAGCAGTCTCATTCATGCGGTTTATATTTTGTCGAAGTATTTTCACTAGATTTGCATGCAAATTATGAAATACAAAACCAATTTAGTACAGCAAAGAAAATTATTTCAATCACTAAGGGAAATAAAAGTAACTTTTACTTAGAGCATGAGACTAAAAGAAGAGAAAACAGGAGACTAAATGGATCCTGTCTTGATGAATTCCAGTGTTTGGCCTAGAGAAGCCTAGCCAGAAGAGGAAAAAATATTTAAGAATTTATTCATAAAAATTACCAACCCTAAACCTACATGGCTCAAAAAATTAAACATTCCTAATCTTTCACATCTTCATTCTAAGCTTTCCTGATCAGAGCAGAACAAAAATTGTAACTTGGGCCTTAGGACCAAGTAAGGGCACAAATTGCTCATTCCAAACTCCAGATGGCATAAATTGTCACAGACTCATTGAAGTCATTTGAGTTGTGGTAGTTTATACCATGTGAAGAATCAGCCCCACATTACTTGCCTCTGTATAGTAGTTTATGTCTGTGCTTATTTTGGTTCAAACCAAACCAAAAAGATATATGTTAAATAACCAGTGAGTAAATGCATACATGTTATTCATAGATTATCAGGAAGATGTTACTTAAAGAAATTTAAAACTGGGGGGAAAAAAGAGTTTAATGGGTCTGTATTCTGCTACCTGTACCCAAGCCAATGAAGCCCTCTGAGGTTCATGCCTCAATTAAAAAAACATTTTAATACTGAGTTCGTATGACAACAAACTAAAGTTAACAGTGTAACTGAAATCCTTCAGCCAAGTACGTATCTCAACATATGACTTATGTATCTCACCAGGCATCTGATTAATATTAGGAAGAAAACACAATTCCTGTTTTAAAAGTAGATGGTCTTTCTCTTAATTCTCATGTTAGATGCACATACATGCACAACTTCGAGCAGAGTAAAACATGGTAAGGGAACTGAACAACGACTAGGAACCTCCTATCTTAGAGCCCTAGCGAGGTATTTTGGAAAGAACTGTTTTTAAATATTCAGCAGATTAATTGCTAAAGCAATTACATATTTAATAATACTCTGACTACAAATAAACATTTAAAAAACCCTCCTCACTCGATTCCATTTGAGTATCAGAAAATCAGGAGTACATGGGCTATTTTTAATTTGGCCAATAACCTTGTGAGCAATGAATGATCCATGAACAAGTGGTATAATTCCTTCCAGGATTCAAACTAGCCACTTAGCTGACAGAATCAGGTCCAGATAAAGATATTTCTTTGATTTTTGATCTAAGCACCAGAAAGCTTCTTTCATCTAAAAATTTTTGTCTAGGGATAGAAAAAAACCCAATTTTAAACTCCTGGACAGAGTATAAATATATTTAGACATAAAATTCTAATAATTCTAATACCTATTTTTTTTTTTGCTCTCGCTAGACCAAAAAGACTCACTTTACTCATTGAAGTCCTTTGTTGTTTTCTGTTACCTGTTTGTATAATTTTAATGGCTACAGTCCCCAAATGAGCATTATGATTACATTTTGGTAATTGTTGTAGGAATACAGAAAACCACAAGACTTCGTTGCACAATACTGTCAAGATTCTTCCTGATGCACCTGATAGAGTAGAAGAGGAATGATGATGATGATGACGATTTGGCAAACACCTTACAAAACACATGGCACAAGAAGATTTTAAGAAAGGCAGAAAAGGAAAAAGGGTAATCTGAGAAAATGATACAATTACTTAAGGCAGTGAATGCACAGCAAGAGCAGCTTTAATGCAGACGAATCGTTTTGTACAGGTCCATCACAGATATAGTAAGTAAAAATAACATGAAAAAACATAGTCTTCTACTACCAAATGCTTTGGGGACCAAGAGTAACATTTAATGCAGGAGAGACCCACATCCCCATACTGAATTAGTTTTGAAAACGGGAGAGCACTCCTGTACAACTCAGGAGAGCCACTGCTGTGTCATGGTTATGCATTGCACAGCACAGCAAAGCCCTGACACCTGTGCACTACTGCAACACAAATAGAGAACAGCGGCAGAGCCAGAGCTCCTGAGCCTTTGCTCTTCCTGCTCCTTTCACCACCACTTTCAACAGGAGCTACTTATTCTTTGTAGTAAGGAGGAGTAATTGTGGTTGCCCCACAGGTAAACAGGCTAAAGGCCTTCACACCTATCTGTGACGACAGTCTTACCGCCAGCAGGACAGAACACATTTGGGAAACTTCCACTCCAGTCAACAAGGAATGAGGTAGTATTTGCATTGATCAGATATAAAATTCCAGCATATGGACATCAGTCTTAAGAAAGACATACTGTGAACCATTCCTTTAGGCAACTTCTTGACTTGTGAAACCATGTGGAGGTACTTGCAGACACAGCAAATCATCAACTGTCTCAGTAAAGCAATTAATTTTTCTTTTCACTAAAGCAATTTCTTAAGATGCGTTTCATAGAATAGTGCTACAATCTGGTAAATGTCAGTGGTGATATATAGAAAGTCCTGATGTGCAAGTGCCCAAGCTCCTTAACACAAACAGTCACATTATTTTAGATACATGTGAAGAGAAAACACTGTGCTAGGGAGATTTGACTTCATTTGGTAAAATAGGCCATGTGTATTCATCAGTCCACAAGGAATGCTTTGGTTTCCAAGGGAAGGAAATCCACAAAACTGGTGCAGAAAAGAGCTATCACATATTCAGGTGTCCTGATTTCAGCTGGGATGGAGTTAATTTTTCCCTCTTTTCCCACCACTAGTAAGTGTGAATATAAACCACTTAATACAGACAGATTCAAGTCCAGACCAGTTTGTAACACAGATGACACTTGGCAAAAATCAATGGCAGTGGTCAGGTTGGGATAGAGTTTATTTTCTTCC
>VZTL01018577.1:6648-19728 GCA_013400535.1 Scopus umbretta | reverse complement strand
GGTGGGTTTTTTTGGTTGTTTTTCTTTAAATAGTAAACACACCTCAGGCAAATAAAAATGAACAATTCCAATACCAATGTTGAAATAATGCTTTTACTCACTGGTTAGTCAGAACCCATACAGAATGGCTGCATTTGCCCTAATTAATGGCCCATTTTAAGGAAAGGCTTTAATTAACAGCTGACATTTAAGCAGCACTACAATGTGCTATGCAATTATCACCTGGCCTACTTCTGTGTGATTCAAATGCTCTTGGAGAAAACGGCACGATGCCTTTTTTTCCTGAAAGTTTTACAGAACAGAGGGGTGAGAGAGACCTGAGGAAAGGGGAGGAAAGACAGTAGGATCTTCAAAGGGATTTAGGGTGTTTTCCAGTGCAATTAGCCTGAACCAGTGACTGCCCCCTCAAAAGAGGGGTACCCGCTCATGCATCTCTTAGCTTTGCCCTAGGTTACATATTTCTAACCGACTTCCTCTCCTCAAACTGGCAATGCCCTGAGCGTCACGGGGAGATTCAGGAATAATAATACAACCGAGCTCAGTGCTGCACGATAGCTCAGTGCTGCTAAAACTGCACAGCCTTCCTCCTACGGTTTCCTCCATCTTCTTTCCCATTTTGTGTCCCAGAGGCTCACCTGGTAGCAAGCCAGGCTGGTTCAGTTCCTTAGTCCTGGAATCAAAACAAAACCTAGTTGTTGTGCTAAAGCAGTTTTCTGCCAGTTCGGTGAGCTCAACAGGCTCGCTGTGCAGTCGCCCTCAGTCCTCATTCCCAGAAAGGAGGAGGAAGAAACGTGGGACCACCGCTCCTTGGTGGAGATGAGCTGGTATTTTAAGATGTACTGTAAATGGAGCAGTCTTGTGAAATCAGATCTTGTGTAGGAAGATAAACCTCTATATTGCATGCAATAACTTAAGTAGCTATTAATGTTTAAATACATCAATATTTGCTGGGTCACTGAGACAGTGAGCAAACACCAAGCTGTGGCCATGCCAAAACTCTCTCCTGCTCTCTGGCTTGATGAATATTTCATTATGCTACACCAAGTGAAACAGCTTTCGGCTTGGAGACCTGGGCACCTTTCCCTCAGCTTCCCCACAACACACCCCAGCCTGCTGATCAGAGCACCTTCCCTAAAGAAATGAGCTGGTTTGCTTGGGCAGAAGAGGGCACTCAGCCCGGCTGGGTGACACTTCCCATGCCATGCTACAAGAGGCAGGTGTTTCTTTGCCTCTTCTTCCAGCCATGACTTGGTGGAGCCTGGGGTCAGCTCTGCGGGTTCTCACAGGGCCCGCCAGAGGACACCCTTAAACAATGTGGGCAGGGAACATAAAATCAACACAGCGTGGTAGGACGGGTGCAGAGCTACCTGGGAAGAGCTGAGCCCTGTGCGGTCATGTCCAGTGACTGAATCTCGTACGCGAAATAACCCCAGTCTTGTGTGCTGGCAGCTTTGCTTCATGAGACGGCCGGGCTGGCATATGAGTGCCTGATAAGGTTGCAGTCCCGAGGTATGCACGGTGACTGCCCTGTCCCCAGCCAGCCCCTGCCTAACAAAATCAAACCAAATTTAACTTGGCACGCGGGGCTGCGTTTAGAAAGCTGCGGCAGCTCAGGGGTATTCCAGATATCCACAGTAGGGACAGGAGAGACAGCTGGGGTGGTAGTCTTGTTAGCTTGCCTGATATAAATTGTCTCTTGCCGTGAATCACAGCTGTCAGGCACCAATGGGATTTGGGAGCCTCCAGGTTTTGGCAGTGAGGAGAAACTGAATGTCAGGATTTTGGGTCCAGAAATCTAAATTTTAGAAAGATTTTAGAAGTTTAGAAATAGAATGCAGCTATCTATGTCATTTTTTTTTGGTGGATCTAGTCTTTGGAGTATGCATTAGGCCATCCTTTAGCCTGTTATACTTCCACACAGAGTTGATGATATTTGCCTCCTAAAAATTACAGTCAAGGTACCCTTTATGAACTGACTGTGAGGTTATGTGTCAGTTAGTATCCAATAATTCCTGAGATCTAAACCTGGATCTGTCATCGATTTGTTCCATGGCGCTGAAAGGAGTTTGTGAAAACAGCACCACGGAGCTCTGTATCTATCGGAATTCAGTATTTCGGTTTGGCAGCCTTGGATCTGAGAGTGACGTGTTGCTCTTTTAGTCAGTACACCGTCACCAGCTTCTGGGTCAGTGATGAGGAATGGGAACATACTAAATAATTCAGGTGGTGACCTGACTCTCCTAGGGTTGTACTGCTTTAGCAATGCAAGTAGAAAATGTTAATGAAATCAGTGGGATTATTTGCATGAATAAGAAGGAGAAACTTTGCAGGATTGTAGGGGGGTTTTTTCTTTTTTTATTTCCTTCTTATTGTACAGGCAAACATGCAGGGACTCGTGTAACTACCCTGCTGGCAGTTACAACCTGTAAGAGGTCCTTAGTGTCTGTTTTCAGAGAGGATCCCATTTGCCTGTTTGTTTTCCTACAGTCCTCATCCCGCACTCCGAGTATATCATCATGTTGTACATGATACAACGCAATAAAAACAAAGGTGAGGCAAACTGTTGTTTATGGAACTGGAGGTCAGGTTTGCGCTACTTTCACTAAGTGCTGCTAGGTGGCAATATGTTACCTAGAAAATGATGCTTCCAACCACCACCAGTCTCCTCTGCTTCGGCTGTAGCTGGGACGTGTTTGAGCATTGCTCCATGCCAAAGGGGACAAGACCTTGGAGCAGGACTTTGGTGAGAGCTGCTTCACTCACAGACATTTCTAACTTGGTACTGAGGTTTTCCAGACACAAATGCAGGATTGAATCCTACTGGAAACATCTCTCCTCTGTGAACCCAAGAGGAAAAATAAAAGGCAAGCATGCCTGTTGCAATATTTCTGTTTCTACCGGGAGCAGGAATGAACCCAGTTTATACTGGGTAATAAGGGAATGAATCCTTCTGTTGTATAAAGATATTGCCACCTCGGACTAGAATATTTCATATTCTCACAGTATTCTCTTAACAATACAAAATTAAAGATATCTGTTCAGAGTGCAAAGATTTTGTTTTTCCAAATGTATGTTTAATTGAAATCCTCTACATGTTCAATCATAATATTTAATCAACTAGACCAACTTCGGGACATTTGTATTGACAGTTGGGTTGAAAAACAGCTTTAATAAAGGTGGAGAAGATGTATTTCCAGATACATCTTTCAGCCATGCTACAAATACTTAAAACTGAGTCATCTTATGTATGTGTATTAACAAGAACATAGTGATAAAGACTGGCTTATATTTGCATATTGCTTTGAATGCACAAAGTGATCCGCGTTGAAATAAGCATTTCTTTCCCTTGATCTGGCTCCTGGTGTGGCAGCACACATTCTTCCAAGGGGGACAACCAACGGCCAGGGGAAGGGCAGAGCGGGCAGGGCCATGTGCAACAATGCCATTTTATGCCAGCTGTAGGTTTGCATAAAACTACAGCTTAAGGATTACTCCCTTTTGATGCAGGGATAGTTTGCAACCGGCTTGGCGCTTTGGCCCAGCTGCCCGAGCGTGGGTGCAGGTGAGCGGCACCTGAAGCTGGGGAGGCAGTGGCCAAGAGCACGTCTCCAGGAAAGGGCTCACACTTGCGCTGACAGGTAAAATGGACATATGTGAACACAGGGAGCCTGGGTCTCTCCTTGTGGTGGCAGGGATAAAGCGCTAATGCCTCTCCTCCCAACAGTGGAACACCGGAGAGCGCAAGTGGGGCGGGAGGTCAGCGAGCAGCCGCTGTGCTCCAGGCTGAATCCTCGTGGCAGGGGTGCGTATCCTCACTCGGGTGATCTGAGGCGAGGCGTTGTTCTGGGATGGCGGAGAAATGAGCGTCTTTAATCACGCTGGCTTGGATAGAGATGCCGGCCTTGCTTTTTTAGCGATGCAGGCTACCGGTGCAGGAAACATAAATAACGATGACCTGCTTGTGTGGCATTTAGCAACCTTGGAGCTAACAGGCGTCTTCTGCGGCAAAACTGCTTAGAGTCAGGCCGAGCTGCCGGTGCCCGGGGTCACCCCTGTGGCACGGAGCAAAGGCCACCGCTTCCCTGCTGTGGCTCAGGCCGCCCGCCTTGCCGGCCCCAACTCTGCCTCAAGCTCGCCGGGGCTCCACATGCGCTTTAACCGCCTTTGGCTTGGCCCCGGGGGCTGCCCCGGCCCCCGCGGCTCGCCACGGCAGGGCGGCGGCAGGCCNGCGGGCGGGAGGCGCGGTGCGGCCCGGCCCGGTCCCCGCGGGGCCGCTGGGTGCCTGGGGCAAAGGCGAGGCGGCCTCGCCGGTGTTTGGGGCGGCCGGTGGCGTTTCTGCCTGCAGATGTTACGTTCGTGCTCGGCTTCAGCTCAGAGACCTCGGGTCTTGTTTTGGGAACAGCCGGTTACTGCCCCCTTCGGCCCCGCTGGGCACGGAGCCCTCCCTTGGCTGTTGCCGTAAAATACATCTATAAATAAAAACCGCTCCGTGCCGGGAACGCTTGCCTAGGTCAGACCAAGTGCTGCAGCGCACTTGCTGGGATTTTGGCATTGCACAAGGTCAGCAGCCAGAAACCTCCGCTGGGGAAGGAGTTTCCCCCCTCTCCCCCTGGAGTCTTTGCTTTCTTCCCAGGGTGATACCATGCGGGATCCCTTTGCCTCCTGGAACTTAGTGCATAGAGCCGAAGAGCCACACGCAGTCCTGGTGTGTTTCTGCTAGTTCCCAGTGCCGTTACAGGGGAGCAGTACGCCCCTGAGAATTGTGTTGCGTGGCCAGTTCGGACATCAGGATGCAGTTTTGCTGTCGCTGTCAGCAAGAGCGTTTACTGGTGGTGGTAAGGAGAGCGATAGTAAAGAACAGTGTACTAAGTGGAATTCGGAGCCCTGCTCGACTACAACACTTGTACAGTTTTCAAGACAAATTAGTCCTTGGGAAGGCATCAGTGTTTGCAGTTGCAGCTAGAATGAATTCATCCTTACGCTTGTTATGGTTTAGGGTTTGGTGACTAAGAAGTGCATGGTTGTGGTCATTTCTGTTCCTGTGAAGTAGCGCATCTGTTCGTTTTAAAGGTGTCTAAACTGCACCTAGCAGGCAGTGAGCTTTACGTGAACTTAAAAGTGTTTTCTGTCACTGTTACAGAGGGTCCTCTGCTGACAGAGGCAAAGAGAACCTCCTTAGATCAAAGCATTAAAAAATAAAGGGCCTGCATGCTTTTTGCAGAAGATAATGGATTCTTGCTGTCACTCTCTGCTGTGAAATTCAAGATCTTGTACTCACCATGTGACCAGAACTTAAAGTTTTTAGGTAGTGTCATGTGTATTTATGGAAAGACTTCTTTTGTCAGCTGTTTTGCATCCTTGAATGCCATTATTTTTCACTGGACTTGGGTATGTTTCTGTGTGATTTGTTTACTATGTCTTCAAAATAATCAAAGTGTGATTAAAAGAAAATATAATTGGTTAGGAACAGAGAGACAATTCCTGTCTAAACCTTAGCCTGCAGGGACCACTAAAAACTACAAAACTAAACACAGAATAAATAATTTCAAAAACATGTAGCTTGCTATCCCCAGAATTGAGCTGCTCAGAAACAATAAAAACCAAAGGGAAAAAAGAGAGATAGAAGCAGAAGAGAGGTGTAAAGAGTAAGCCAGCTTAAAACTGAAACCACAGACAAGAGGGTTTTTTACTTACAATGTTAAAAGGCTTTTTTCCCCACAATTTATTTTTATTTTACATGTGCATGATTTGAAGACATTTCAGTTTGGACATCTCCTCATTTCTTGTTCTCTCAGCATCTGGAGAGGTAAATGTTGTTTCTAATGCTGACGTCTAGAAACTAGGAGGCCCAACCTTCTTGTTCTCTTCTCAGCAGTAATATAGAGGCTAAAAACCCCATCCTTTATAACACCAGCTACTTCCAAAGCCTGTTTTTATAGGAGTCACCAAGCTCTTTAAGTATCTTCGAACTGAACTGGAGGGACTGTTGATCCATCTAATTTGTCTACAATGCGGGTACCAGAGATAATGTGCTAAAAATTTGAGCAGGCTTCAGCAAGTTTGAGAGCCGCGGTGTCTGAGAAAGGCATGAGCTTGAGGTTGCTCCTGTTGAACTTGGTAGGAGTTCCCACTTTGTGCAGAGATGCCATAGAGGAGGTGCATTTTCCTTCCTAGGGAGGCAGAATTTCCCAATCTTTGGTTTCTGTATTTGTAAGTTACATTTTGTCAGTAGGTTTTCTGCTGCTGATCCCTTAGGGTTCTTAAGATCTGCTCCCTGCTTGCTTTCAGCTGAAGGAAAGCCAGCTGGAGAGGTGACTGCCGTCAGCTTGCTTCAACTGGTAATTATTAGAGTGGGAAGAACCTGTCAGGTAAGGTGTTTAAGTTAACCTGATCCACACATCGCTGAAGGAAAGGAGAGAGATGTGTAAGTGGATGAGGTAGATGGAGGGCTCTGTAACCTTCAGGTGAGGGATTGTGACAAGCACCTGGCAGCAGTGGCTTGTTGCGCCAGTGCTGGGGAGGAACCCTGTGTGAGACCCTCCTACACCTTTCTTGTGTCTGAAGGGAGGGTCCAGTGACTCCTCTTCACTGAGACCCATGCTTTTGTCTTGATTTGCATCCAGGCTGGCCCCCTTTGGTTTTGCTGTTTCTGAATTCCTTCTCTGTCCAACACTGGAATTCATTTTCTTTCCCAACCCGCCCTCCCCAGTAACCCACCAGCCCTCTGTCCCGTGTTGCAGTCAGTTGGTGTTAATGATTTGCACTCATTTTCAACCTTTTTTTTATTGTACAGATGGAGTATTTTCATGCTTTGGTTATATTTCTCTTTCACTCTGTTCTTTCATCTACTTTCGCGTTATAGGGTCAGTTGTGCCAGTCCTCAGCACTGGGTCACCACTTGCTTGCCATTATTAGTCAGTCACTGCAGGAACCTGGTGAAGCATCCAGCAGTCATGCACACTGCTCTCCAGTACGGATGCGTGTCTTCAACAGTGACTGGTAAGACACATGCACAGAGGGTGGAATTGTGAGTCATCTCATCATCTTCAGCTCATGAGGTAGAGAATCTGGAAGGATGGAAAACTGATTAATTACTGTTGACGCTCATTACTGGGTGTTAAATGCCTTATCTGTCCTCTCTCCCGGGAGCATCTCCTGAAGCAGTCTAGGGGTCTCCACACACCAGGGCTGCAGTGCTGGGGTCAGCCCTGTGCCTGTGGCTGTCGTTGGCACATGCAGCGTGGAGCAGCGGTGTCTGGATATGGCCCTGGGGTTAGGGCCAGCGGCTGATTATCCCCCACAGCGGCTGCATATGGGAGCCCTTCCCATGCCAGCACCTGGCAGGCGGCTCGCAGATGCTGGGTTACCCCAGGGAGCACAAGTGACTTGCCAAAGGTCTTGGAGGAAGTAGTGTCGGAGCAGAGAGTGCCCACATCAGACTAGATATAGGCAAGAAAATTTTTACGATGAGGGTGGTGAAACGCTGGCGCAGGTTGCCCGGAGAGGTGGTAGATGCCCCATCCCTGGAAACATTCAAGGTCAGGTTGCACGGGGCTCTGAGCAACCTGGTTTAGGTGAAGATCCAGGGGTGGCTGGACTCATTGCAGGGAGGGTTGAACTAGGTGGTCTTGGGAGATCCTTCCAACCCAAACTAATCTATGATTCTATGATCCCTTTCTCCATGCCCTGCCTTCATAATTCTGTGCTTGTTACTGAAATTGCAGCTGCTGGAGAACTTCATCAAGTCAAGTTCTCCTGTGCTTCTTGATGCCTTCGGCAGTGTCACAAAAGTGTCTTTCTAACTGTTTTCTTGTTATGTCATTTGAGTATTTTCTCTTCCCTGAGGTTTTTTTGGTGGATCTTGTATGTTGGATCTCTTTATTTCTGCAACACTTGACCTCAGGATACCTTCATCCAAAACCAGAAATTTAGCTGAATTTTTTTTTATAGGTGACTCACAAGTCTGGATCTGCATATCACACGTGTCGCTTGCTGCCCCACATGAAAGGGCCACGCTTTTTTCCCTGATAGATTGAAAACACATCCCTGCATCTTTTCTCCTCATTTTCTTTTTCTCTGACTTGTGTCAATAATTCAGGCACTATCTTTGAGGAGGATTTTTCCCTGCTCGTGCATTTTAACTTGCTGATTATTTCTGTGTAGCTGGTCTATAGTGCAGCGTTTCTTACTTGTGCATGCAGCTCTGTCCTGGTTTCAGCTGGGATAGAGTTAATTTTCTTCCTAGTAGCTGGCATAGTGCTGTGTTTTGGATTTAGGATGAGAATAATGCTGATAACACTGATGTTTTAATCGTTGTTAGGTGATGCTTATACTAGTCAAGGAGTTTGTTTGTTTTTTTTTTTTTTCAGCTTCCCATGCTCTGCCAGGTGCACAAGAAACTGGGAGGGGGCACAGCCAAGATAGTTCATCCAAACTGACCAGAGGGCTGTTCCATACCATATGGCGTCACGCTCAGTATATAAACTGGGGGGATTTGGCCGGGGGGCAGCGATCGCTGCTCGGGAACGGGCTGGGCATTGGTCAGCGGATGGTCAGCAATTGCATCACTTGTTTTGTGTATTCTTTTATCATTATTATTATTATTATCATCATTATTTTCTCTTTCTCTGCTATCCTATTAAACTGCCTTTATCTCAACCCACGGGTTTTTTGGTTTTTGGTTTTTTTTCCTGGTTCTCTCCCCTATCCCGCCGGGGGGGGGGGGGGGGGGGAATGGCTGGGGGGGGCTTAGTTGCCAATTGGGGTTAAACCACAACAATCCCTTTACCCAGTGCTCTGGCCAGCTATCTTTATGCTTGCTGGCAATTGCAACTGGCAGCATTGCTGGAGGTTGGTGTTTGACACGGCCTATTTTAAAAGAAAAACTGGGGTTGCAACAGAGCATTGGTGAATGGCAAGTCTACCTTGTTCAAGAGTTGGGGTTTATTAGTTTCCCAAAGAATCTGCTCAGTTAGGGAATGCCAGTGTTGGTGTTATCCCCATTATTATATTTTTTTTTTATTAACATCATCAGAGCTGAATTTAACTAGGCAGTTACCAGAGGCTTTCGGAAGGCCTCTGATACATATGCATACACAAAAATACGTATACTGTGTGTGAGTGTCTGCATGTAGATACATATATTGCTCTTGCATAATGTGTGTCATTCCTTTGATACTGAAGTGTTAACACTTGATACGTGTTCATATTAACCCCAGTCTGCTAGCCCACAGGCAAGGGAGTTATACAGTCACTTGAGTGCCAAATGGGATTTGAACTGTTGGTTTATGTAAGAGGTACAATAACTGTGGAATGAACAGCTATGGATGTCCAGGCTATCGGCTTAGCTCTTAGTTGTCACCAGTGATATGTAAAGCTGTAGCACTTGTTAAAACATTTGAAAAATGCTAATTGCCCACAGTGATAGTTATTCCTATAGTCAGATTTTTTTTTTCACTATAAAAACTGTGCATAAACTGTGTGTGCTACAGATGTTAATGGGTATAGCATATCTGACTCTTTAAAATTAGACTAAGACTTCATTTCTGTAAGTGTATCCAGATAGACATAATTATGTTAAACTGAAAATTTTAGTGTAATCTATCTCTTGCCTTGTCCTACAACATTGCGCAGGTTACTGCGACATCTCTCTCTCTCTCACACTGCTTTCACTTACAGTACAAAAAAATCAATCTCAGTCATGCCATGGATTGCGAGTGCTCCATCTGATTGAAATTTTGGATGCTGTTTGTCAGAGATCAGCAGAAATCCCTTTAGTTTGAGAGAGCTGTAGCTTAAATATCATGCTTTTCCTGAGTGGTTAGCTTTCTCAGACTGAGCTGTTAAAATAATCTTGTTTTTATGAGAAAAAGTACTGGGTACTGACCGGTACTGTAAGAGATGGTTTTAAAGAAAATAATTCAATGATAATACCTTTCATGAGTCACTAATCATGAGTCATGATCAGAAGGCAGTGATGTCCAATTTGTTTTCTAATCCCGCACATGCAGATGCGCTTTATTACCATAGTGATAATATTAAAGAGCTGTTAATGCATATAACCACGCAGTTTAAAATGACAAACTCTCTTATTTCTTTTTTGTGGAATAAAATTTCCATATCTTAAGTCTGTTTTGCTCTGAACATTTTTTGACATGAGAAATCTAGGTAGTATGAAAGTGATCAAACAAGTATAATTTGGCAGGGAGTTAGGTTAACAGAACAGACTTCCCTCCTCCCCCACGCCTTTGCTTTCAAGCCAGTCAATGTGGCTTCCTAGAGAATTAAATCTAGTCTGTCTACTTATGAGGTTTGGGGAGACTTTGTATTCATTAACCATTGGGAGCTAATTGTTCAAGCTACACTTCGCAATGACAGCCTGCACTGTCCATGTTTTTAATGTTTGCTCTTTCCTGAGCAAACACTAGTGTAGATGTCGCACTTCAGGACGTGGTTTAGTAGGCGTGGTGGTGTTGAGTTGATGGTTGGAGTAGATGATCTCAGAGGTCTTTTCCAACCGTAATGGTTCTATGAATGTACAATGGGGAATGACTACTGAGATTTTAGAGAAAATGGAAGGCTGTTTCTCTTCTGGGAGCCTGAATATAAAAAGCATCATTTAGCTGAGAAATGAGTTTTGGAAACCTGTTTTTACTCTTAAATAAAATTGTACCAAGAGAAGCCTTTTTAAAAGCTCTGAAAGGTGATGGCTGAAATGTTGCAGATAGTATTAGAATGTGCGTAGATGGAGAGCGTTGGGGTGCAGCAGCAGTTGAGTGATATTATTTTTGAGGTAGTGAATCTTGTATTCAATCATATTTTTAACTTGATTAAATTTTAATGAATTTTGTTAGTTTACAGTTGAGTGTAGAGAAGTTGATCATGACAGATTAAAACCTTGAATTTAGTAAGGAACTCGGAACACCCTTCAAAGTGTCTCACCAGATGTTAAAAAATGATCCCTTTACCTATTCCAGTGTATGTGACTTTATAATGCATAGATTCATATAGGCATTATTAGTTTCTTTGTGTTGAACTTGTGAGATAGTGCTGTATTGGTGGACAGGTATGAATCTGCTGGCATAGGCATCTCTGAAATTGTCTGATACAATGCATATTCTTCCACATCCCATAATGTGGTTGCTGTGCAAACTCCTCCTCTGTTTTGATGCGGATTATACCTGCCCCAACAGAAGCATTTTCCACTTCAGTGTGGGATGGTACAGCTAGAGACAAGATAAGTGTATACCTGACAGGATTGTTCACTTCTTTTGTTATAAACTAATTGTGTGTGCTTTTTTCATGTGTTTGCTTTCTCTTGTGTATATAACAAATATTTTTAAAATTTCAGTCTGTAAACTCTTAATAGGTCCTCAACACAGCATTAAATATAGCTGTCGCCAAATTCTGTCTCAGCAAATAGATTTGTGTTCTGGGTTCACTTTAGAAAAACTTTCCAAGAGCTTCTTGTGAGTTTTGGAAGACTTTTGTTTCTGCCAAATATGGTTAAGAAATAAAGATGGTCTTTTCCCAGTTCTCCAAAAAATGAGCATCTACCATATCTTCTGAATAGCTGTATCCATTAAGAAGGGGGTTGTGGAAAAGCTAGGGCTAGTCTAGCAAATTGCAAGATTTAAATATAGCAAACCTTTTTATGTGTCCTGTGGCAATTCTTTTACTTTCCACTCCAAGTGGGTTCCAGGATGACTTCTTTTTCAGATCAGCAGTTGCTGATTCAGGCTTTACCCTGTTTCTTTCAATTCACTTGTCAGCCACTTTCTCCAGCAGACCCTTTTCCAAAGAAAATAAAATAAAGCAGAGCTGCACTCAAGAATAATATTTGATAATGACTTTCTTCTTGTTTCCTGGTATACATGCATGTGTCACAGCGTGGAAAGAGCAGAGGAATAAGCCATGGGTGTACTGGTACACAGAAATAGACTAGCAGTATTACGTAGCTGTAGAAAAGGCAAGTGCGATGCTCTGTATAATACTGTTGTACACTGCCTCCTTTGGGGTATTGTCTTGGTTCTGGTGCTCTGTGTCCAAGTGAGATAAATTCAAAGTGGAACAAGAGCTACTGGAATGACTGGGAAAAGCATATTGCTACCAGAGGCTAGGAAGTTTAACTAGTGTTAAGATGGAGTGTGATAAATGTGTTAATGGAATTAGGTGACAGGGAATGGACCTCTATGTAGGGTTGGTCTTCAGTTCTTAAGTTTTGTGTTCCTCAAGTATTTCTCTCAGAAAGCTTTTGTGGTGTAATTGTTGTTTACAGAAAAACAGGAGATCCTGAAAACATCCAGATCCTGAAAAGTAGGGATTTTGGTATAGGATTTCTCTTCCAACACAGGTGTAGAGTCTTTTTTGGTGTTTTTTTTCGTGGAGGGGAGAGTGTTTAGAAGATTGTTACAGAATAAGTTGGTCTAATGGAATATATAAGTGTCTTACTACAGTTCTTGAGCTTCTTTGATATTCTGCACCCAAATACTTTTGGTTAATTTTTAGAAGAAAATATTTTAAAAGATTCTATTTCTGGCTTAACTACTAAAATCACTTCATAAAACTGCCTCCTAATAACTTTGTGGGAGTAGATGCAAACTAAGAGTTTTGCAAATACTGTCTGCAGTGATTTCTGTAGACTTCTGTGATTGCATCACATTTATATTAGTTTCTGCTGTCCTGCTTCCCTGTCAGAGGACTGAGGTGGATCTCAAAGGAAATTTACTGATTCTTTTTTTTGTTTTGTTTTGGTTTTTTTTTTCCCCTCCTCTGTTTCATTCCAGAAATGGCAGCTTCTCTGTGGAAGAACTTTCTTCAGACTACAAAGAAAAGGATGCTACAACAGAGAAGGGCCTTAGTGTATATTGGTGCTCATGGTTATGAGGAAGAATTGATAAAGAAGAAACTTCAGCAGTTTGCTGGTGGATCCATCAACCTCTCCAAAGAAGACAATGGCATTGGAATACTTACTTTGAACAACCCAAAGCTAATGAATGCCTTCACAGGTATTAATTAGTTGATGGGGTTGCTTGTTTGTTTTCTCCTTCAGTTACTCCTTTTAGCATTTTACCTAAAAAA
>VZTL01018567.1:40562-50858 GCA_013400535.1 Scopus umbretta | reverse complement strand
CAGGAGGAGGGGGTGTGGAGGGAAAAAGAAAGAGCATCGTAAGCAATGCTTGATTGTCGAGAACAAGGCTTAGAGAAATACCTTTTCCCTTTACTCCGACAAAAAAAAAAGGAAATCACAGGAAGCTTTTTCTTAGGCAAAATAAAACGGGTGCCATGGCTGTAGCTCACGAACACCACAGACCAGATCAACCTTTAGGACTTGGATGTCTCATCTTAAGCCAAGCCGAGACTAGTTTGCTTTATTTTTATTTTACAGCATTTCAAGTCAACTCTGTATGACAGTTTCCACGCTTTTAAGGCTGGTTTTGCAAGACCAACTGAGGGAGTGACGTGCTTCATCCTTTGTCATTATGTTTATGAAAAGGAAGAAGAAAGAGGGCAACAGTCCGCACCTGGCACTTCTGCCCTGTGAAAACAGAATGGCTACTGACGAGCGGAGATAAAAGCCAAGATGTTACTCCAGTGATCAAATAAGTTGTCCACAGAAAAAGAAAGGGGTGTTTCTACATGTTCAGAGCTACGCTCTCCTATATCTAAGCCCACGTTAGCAACTGTAGCTGCACGAGTTTGAAAAACAGAACCTTTAACTTTAGGTTAAGCCCCTAAATATATATGCTGCCAAACAACCTCACTGGAGCTGAAGCTCATAATTCACCCATATATTTCAATCAAATTTTTATAGCTCTTCCCCCCCCCCAAAGGGTTTAACCTCTGGGCCTGAGCCTAAGAACTCTGAAATAGGCAAGATCCCTTCCACACGGACTTCAAAGACACAAGATCAGACAATACAAAGAAAATTCACTTTGGCCTGAAATTTAGCATACAGATTCTCAGCAGATGAAAAGCTGCTCTTTTCAAACACAATTTAAAAATGGATTACCTATTTTTCAAAGTAATACAGAGAAATTTAAAAAACCCAAGCCATGAAGATAAACTCATTGCCATGATTACCTATTGCCTGTGTGAGAGAATTCAATCATCAAAATAAAATAACTTGATTTATTACATTAGAGATAAGGTTTGCATCTTTTTAGAGATGTTGCTAGAAATTAAACATCCTGTTTGATGGCTTAGTTTGAAACATAACAAAAGTACACATACCATTCTTTGAACGTTAATTTTTACTAAATATATTCATTTCTGTATCTTCAAGATATTATTCAATAACTTGGTCAAAAAGTAGTATTTTTAAGAAAATGGTTGCGTCATTAGGTTTGGCAAATCATTTTTTACATCACCATACATATGCATGCAGTACTGTTTATATACAGTAGCCTACAGAAACTGAAAGACATTTAAAAGATGGCATTTAATATTCCAGAGAGCTAACAAAGGTGGAAATGACAGGGGCCATTTCAGCTACGCGGGGAGTAGGGAATCCCAGTCCCTGCGCACTGTTCGACAGATGCAGTTTCTAGCACATGAATCTGCAGACGCCGATGGGGTGGACTGAATCTTCCCATCTGACAGGCAGCTGAGTGGATTTCCCCAGCTCTTCTGTTTGCCACTAAAGCATGGGATGAAAATAAAATGGATTTCTGTAGGCAGAATTTCACACCTCTCAAGCATAAAATGATGGGGGTGTGTGTGCAAGATTCTGCAAAACAGCGAACTATTTACATTGGTTTAATCGACATGACAGAGGACTTCAGACCTGATGCTGAAAATGGGAAAATTCTCAGTATCACTTGGCTCGTATGATTCTGGAGATGACAAATATCGTTGTGTACACTTCTCTCATCCCTTGGAGGCTTTTAGACTTATGGGAACAGTGCCAGTTCAGTCAGGGACAGAGGAGGCAGCAGAAAACATTGCCTGAAAGCTCAGGAAAACTGAAGGCAAAAAATTAAAACACTCTTATTTGCTCTCCTGCAATATCTGCAGGAAAAGACCCAACCAGACTACAAATGTGGCAAAACAAGGGGTTTGTTGCATTCATGTCTTGTGTTTTGTGTTGAGCTATCCTGTCTGCTATTTAAGGTACCATCCACTGCAAGGGGATCATAAACTTGATTTAAGCCCTTTACTGTGGTACTTAGTATTAAAAATAAAGAGATGTGGAGCTGATTTTTTGGTACACATGACTTCCCAAAAATGGAATTCAGTGACATAAATGACCAGATTGCCAGCTAATTGTTAAAATTTCCAAAACATAAACATCAATCAAGCTCTTATTCCAACCACAAATTATTTACATGAGGAAATAGATCCTCTGCAAGAAGAATTAAATCACGAGCTTGTGACAGACTTTCTCATAGTTTGGAATGGCGCAGAAAAAAGACAAGAAGCACTTATGAAGATAATAAAAACCATATTTTCCAAGCAAGAAAAATATTATTAACATGACTATTGTTTAGTCAGTGGTGATGAGTCCATGAAAACAATCTTCTTTTGGGGGCTTAACTACAGGATGTGACCAGAGGACATACGTTTTATATTACTATTATTTTTAAGGTAAGGTGTGCTTCAGATTAAGAATCACAGAACTTGCTGTTCTTAACAAAAGATCTTAACTTGGATGTCTAGCAAACTCAAACCGAAAACAACGCAATTAAGTGAAGTTCCTAACACTCTAAATGTAAAACCAACTGCAAAAAGCCATAATTAGGAAGAATGCACTATATTAACTGACTGCAGCACCTAGAAGTCAAAGTAAATTCTGCTTGGAAGGAAATAGAATTAAACAAAATTAGAAATAACCTGAAGCAACAAGACAGCCCATATAGAAAAGGATAATGGAAAAAGCTTTACAAGTCAGACATAATACAGATTTGTTAATGGTGAAAATGCAACAGTGTTATTATGCAGAACAAAGGGATGTACACAACTGAATTTACTTGAAATTCACGGAGAGGCATGGTTTCAGAGCACTTGCTGATAATCAGTCTGGTTCCTACTGAACCATATGGAAAAGCCCTACAGGGAAAATAAAAAGCACATATACATGAGAGTAAACAATACTTGCCTGTGAAAAGTCTATATGAAGTAAAAATAAAATAGATTTTGAAATGGAAAATGGTTTTGGAATTTTCTATTTTAATGCAAAATATATTTTTTGGTAATAAAGTTGCTGGACTGGCACATGAGAATACACATGAAGAAAAGACAGAACAATTGGACTCAGTTTCAGACCTCACATTCGACTGAATAGCACCAAACAACCTAATACATTGTTTTCTAAAATATAGACTAAAAATTAGTACTTTTTCTATATCCCGGATATTTTCTTTTAATAACAAAGAAAACATTCACCAAAACCCCTCCCATAGTCATAATAACACTGNCATTCACCAAAACCCCTCCCATAGTCATAATATGGTGCCATGTTCCATATAGGCCCTGATTATTTATTTCAAGAATGCATTCAATCACAAGCATCATCAAGAGTTAATTGACCAAACAGGTTTCTGGTGCTCAGGAAGTAGAAATATCCTGTAAACCACTTCTGTTTCGTTGTTTTAAGGTAAGAAGAATCGGTGCCAAAAGTACTGAGAGAGAGAGGTGTGAAGTTGTAAGAGGAGAAATAAATATGTGTCTGGGAAGTGAAACTGAGATGAAAAGTTAGGACCAAATAAAGGAGGTGAACTCTCATCTGGTAATACGGACCAAACCCAAGAAAACAGAAAAGACAGACTTAAAAGATGTGTTCAAAACTGTCAAGAACCTAATTCACATTTGGAAAGGAAGAACAGAAGATGGGTTGAAAATATAAAAGAATGGAGTTTTTTACCACTGGACAATGACATCAAAGCCTATAATAACAAAATAATAAGAAACAGAGATGAACAGCTGATCTTTTGGGGACCTTTTAGAGTTTATTGTGTTTATGAAAACACTGGCAGTGACAACAATACCCTATGTGCCATAGTGAACATTAGGGCTCAAGCATAATAAAAGCTGCATATAACCAGCCTGGAACTTTATGAAATATATATGCTTTTATATATATTTACATGCTTTTCACATTTCATATGCAAGTTTTGCTTCATTCTACCCTATAATAAATGTAATATCATTGGTGGGACGCAGGCAACAAACTTCTCAGAGGAATAAGTATTCACTGCCTTGTTTGTAAGAGTCGGGTTCAGAAGTGTGCCACTCCGATTAATGGAATATATAGATACAAATCTGAAGAAGTGTAATACTGAACGAGACTACCTTGCTAATCTTGTTTCAAGTATTTTTATGTACATCTTTGCCCTTCTTTGCCCTCTAATACATTTTTGTTGCTATTATAATGCTCCTCGAACACACGTGAAACGGCGTTAAAAATACAGTTGTATTCTCATTGTAGAAGAATAAGAAAAGGAAAGCCACACAGGTACTGTATTACTGAATCATCCTCAACCAAGAACAAACTTCCAATAACTAGCAGCAATAGATTGTCCCTCTTTTATGCCACCTAGGAGTTATTTTGCAAAGCACGACAGTAACAAGGGTGGTGTAAGGAATGGATAGAAGTGACCCTAGTCCCAAGGAAGTCAGAAATGAATACTGAGAGTACAAACCCACAACGTTTCTGCAGCTGCAGCCCTATCTAACAGCACGCAATTCAGTATACCACAATCCACTCCAAACCTCCCATGTGGCACGTGGATTACGAGCAATACTTAGTATCATCAGTGATCAGTATTCCAGAGGCTTTACATTCTAGAATTACAAGTTATAAATGTTACTGTGGTATTCACAGCATTCCCGTTAGCTCATGTTGAGAATATCATGCATATCACACCAATGCTGATTATCTGCAAATGGCAAAGGAAAGAGTTTATAATCGCAGCATGAACAGACATGTATCAGCAGGAACGCCCTGGCTAATACTGGAAGTACATGGGTGAACAACCTTTGATAAAATACAAACTGGCTCTGAAAGGGTTAACACTTTTAAAAGTATAAGAAATGGCTAACTTGTGTGTTTTTGACAAATTCATACACTTCTGAGAATCCTGGCTTCCTGAGGCAAATCCTGCAGGTATTGGCACTCTTAAGTTAGAGATTTCAAACTCTGTTTTGTAAGATTTCCATTCCGATAAATTCAACAGACACAAAATACCAGCATCACTGCAGCCCTTCTGATGTGTGCCTACACCACTTATCTAGAGCCACAGCTGCACTCAATAAGGTTATAGATCTTGTTTATAACCCACGATGTTGAAGAACCCTCATCTTTAATTTATCCAACAGTGTGTATTTCAGTATACATTGTCTGATATGTGTAATTATTCACTATTAGGATGAAAGTTGCAGTCCTACTGCAGTATGTAGTACTGAAATTCTTCAGCAGAAATGGAAGAGTCGGGTGATGTATTATTCACTTCATGGACCATCACAGTTCATCAAGTGAATATATATAAACTCTGAGTCATTTTTAGACTTTCATAAACATGCATTATTCAGACCGAAAAGAATGGACTCATCTTACCTTCAACACACTCTCGGAGAATAATGAGAGCTTGTAACCTGTTGTATCTGGCTAATCCGTGTATTGGATTACAGTGCATTAAAATGAATTATCAAACATTTCATTTGATTTCTTAATTAAAAATATCAACAAAAAAAATATCGATCAGATACTGTGAACTGTCAAGCTCAACATGATTTACAGGGTTGTCAAATTAAAAGCAGCACAAAAATCTTTGGCAGAAAAAAAGGTCTGCTGGCTCAAAATGATAACCAGAATTTTCTTTGATTTCTTTTGGACTCAAACTATCTAGGCTAAATTTCGGCTCAGAGTTTTTCAGCGAGAGCTATCTGGGAAGACCATGGCACAATGTTTGTAGCGAGAACTTACCACTTCAGTGATGATATTTTAATCATAAAGAAAAAGAAACAAAGGCACAGGCAATGTAGCCATACGGCCCCCTTTTCTTTCCTCTTGCTAGTGGAGATGGCAAGATGGATTTAAAGGGTGGATTACCTCATTTTAAAAAAGAAAAAAAAGTACAAAGGGGAATCACTGACATTTAGAATCCCTGCTGCAAAAACCACTATTTACATGTTGTGGCACTTTAAAATATTGGAAGAATTTTTCAACCCCTTCCTCCTCACTTCAAAACTAAAATAAAAGCCTTAAACAGGAACAGCATCTCAAGGTTCACAGACACTCCTTCAATTCTATTGTACCACTGAATGATAGGAGTTTTCATTTTGTTAATGAGATTACTACCAGATTTGAGGAAATATAAGGATTACTTTTGCATAGACTCTGAAGTAAGTATTTTTTGCCTTACATGTCAGACATAAAAGCACTTCTTATCAATATTTATGATTGACATGGATGCTACATCAGTGAAGTGATCCACGTTTCATGTCCATGAGTCTTGGAAGTAGTTTTTAAAGCCAAATAACCAAAATGGACATGTTAAAATTGAAATGGACTCACTCCAATCAGTTCAGTTGTACCCATAGTACTGCAGAGGTGACTGGTTTGTCCAGTGCCAAAGACTGTACCGTATAATGTCTTTTTAAGCAAACAGACTTGCTGTTTCCAAGAATTCATCTTGACAAATACACAAACAAAATTATAATATAGGGATCTAATTGTATGTTTGATCTTAATTTTATCTTTTTTTGCTGTTGTTGTAGTTATGACTATTTTTCTTGGACTGTACTATCATCTAGAAAGTTTTAATGTATGTTTCAAGTTCCAGTTTCTTTGGGGAAATTTTAAAAATCTCAGTTTCCTTTCATTTTTTTTTACCTATTAACTATACTTACAAGCACCAAGGCCTGGCTCTTTTTGCATCATAGCTTTACTAGAGAAGGGTGCCACCGCTTTTGATCTAGGGGTTTCCTTGCAAGTGTTCTTCCCAAAGCTGCAGATGTGATTGACATTTCAGATGCCATTTTTATGAGTCTTTCTTTACATTACATTTAACACCGTTGATACAAGCCATTACCTGAATATTTCTTTCTGAGAAGGACTCCTCTAGGGACTACATTTATTAGTGAAGTTGGGAACAGCATTTCCATAACCCTTCCTTTCACTGACTGAAGCTAATTTATAGAGCTATTGGCTCAGATCATTTGACACACACAAAAAAGGTTTGTTTTCTATCAAGAGCCACTGAATAATACAGTAAGAATTCTAGAGATTTACCAAGAGAGAGAGGACATTAGATTCGTTTTCCTGTTTTTCTATTTGCAATTAAGTAAGTTTTAGATTGATTAAGTTATTCTTAACGGCAAAAGGAAAACACAGCTTTAAATAAAATATAGTTGCAAAATAGCACACACGTGCAATTCTAGTAATGACCACAGTTCATGATGATTGAGTGGATGGCATTTGATATGGACTATTTATTTTTTAAAGATAAATATTAGACAAGCAATCACAGTTTGCTGTTCTCTTCAAAAGAGCAGAGAACAATAAAAAGGCATCACCAAGATGCATTTCTTTACTACATCTACCATAAAAGTGAGGGGATGGGGTAGAAGCAGGCTGACATATTAACAAATTACAGAAAGCCCACAAAATAGAAGCTTGTTTTCATACAGCAGAGTCATCTTGGAGTGGTTGTGTGAGGTATCATGTGAGTGTGACTGTGGAGGTCTGCAGGGGGTAAAAGTCTAATTGCTTGGTCTGCTCCTTCTCAGTGGGCTTGGCAGCTTGAGCCGAGCTCTGAGCAGCCCCCTGTAACTACACAGCGAGCAGTACCCAAACTAGCTCAGACACACCTGCGTGAGCTGCAGCAGTGGACACAGACCTAGACACAGACATCATGTGTGCATGGCTGTGGGCATCCCAGATGTTATTTATTTCTTATACAAATACCGAGTACAGTTAAGAAGTGTCCATATCCTTGTATCTCTCCTCATTTCCTTAGAAATGACAACTTCCAAGTTAAGTCATTTGATTTGAGAAGGTGAAAGCCCTTGGTTTCACAGTGCTAGCAATCCAGAAGCACCTAAAGATTTCAAGCAGGCAAGGGAGGGAGGTGGAAGGGGCAGAGGGTCAGTGCACATCTCGCTGCTCTGCCATCCCTACATGACAGTCTGTGCTCCCGCCCCACCACTCTCAGATGTTGCTGAATGAAAAGCAAATTACTAAGCATCACCCAAAAACTCGAGCTGTTCCACATGTAAGGGCATAAGAGTTATAGTTAATTGACTAGTCCACAGAGAGGAATATTTCATCGCTATCACAGAAGAAGAATCAGAATAACAAATACAAACTTCATCTAGCACTTAGCTGAGCTGGAAGACGACCAGAGAACAATTTTTAATGAGGATACTGTACCTAATGTAACTGGATCTGGATTCACTGGACTCTGCTGTCTGGAATGACTACTGCTGCTGTTACCACCTTTTTTTAAATCTTCCGCATCACTGTACCGCCGTATCCAGTAATTAAGCTCCTCACGGTCTGCTTCTTGACATCGCCGTAGTACAGTGAGAGATCGCCTAGTTTTTTCCACCATGTCCATTATACAGTTTAACAGCTATTCATAGCGGTGGATGGAGCAGAGAAAGAAAAAAGAACATTTTATTCATAAGCTGACAGAAAAATAAAGAAAACATTAATGTGGTGAGTGCCTGGGTTTTAAGAATGAAGGAGCCTCTCCCTGTTATTTCAAATACAGTTTTTTAGTTTAAGAATGACAATCCCTTCCTGTTTAACTGGTAATGAGATCCCAAACTGTACATATGTAAGGANTAAATGGATGCTTAAAAACTTTGCTCTAAGTTCTCTTTAGCACTTTTCCCCACACAAGATGCTACTGTTTTACTCCATTTAATGTCTTCAATTCTGCAAGTTCTGTAGTTTGCAAGATGATCTCTCAAAAATGGACATAATCCTTTCTGATTATACACACTTTTATATATATATATAATTTTTATATTTTATATATATATATAAACATATCATACAATATATTTTTTCATTTCCACTACTTTAAGAAGTCAGCAAGACAATTTATTAACTCAGTGTATCCAATGCTAGCTGCACTTCAGAGAGTTGAAAAAATATTAGTATAAACTCAACGTTATTTCACTAAATGCAGTAATTACTACCATGTCAACAGAGCATCATTAAAGGTTCATCCCTTCACAGATGTTTAAACAACATGTGGTTAAAATGTAGCACATGTATCAGAGCAGCTGACAACATGATACAACCAAGCCAGTATTTATTATCAACACTCAAGAGGAACCGACACTTGCTCTTTGTTTAGCCTCCTCTATACAGATGCTGAATATTTGAAAACGTTCCTCTTTTATTGAAGATTTGTTTAAAACAAGGAAGAATAGTAAGTGCAGATGTGAAGCAAGCCAGGCAAATCCAAGAACATCAGACATCCCATTAAACCAAAACGCGCTGCGCGGGGCGCGGTTGGTGCTTCTGCTGTTTGCGTCCTCTGCAGACATCCCCATGTTGCAGTGCACTCTTGAGATGTCACACGCAAAACACTTCTCCAAAGGCTTTCCTCTAGTCTAAGCTGAAATCAAGCTATATCGATGTTGTTATTGTCACAAATGTGGCATTAAAAGAAAAATAAAAGGCTCTGCCTATCATTGCCTGCCAGACACCTGATTGTCCATGTCATCTATGCAGCTGTGAAAGCATGGGTTCCTCCTCCTTCTGACTCTCTTGCTTTGGAGTGTAGCAAAGACACAATTCAATCCACTTTTATAAATACAAATCTGAAATAAGGCTATTAGAAGCAGGTAGATGGGCAAACACCTACAAAGGCTACATCTGAATGGCAGGTGTCTTTAATCAGCAAAAAAACCCCTGTCAAAATGCAGAATATAATTACAAGGAAAAGNCTGTAGTCCCACCACTAGTATCACAAGGCACCGTGCAGGCCAGGAGATCTGGTCCAGAACTGATGCTTACAAACGTTATGAGCACTAACAGATTCAAAGAACAAATCCAATTAACCAGTACTAAGGGCGAGGGTCAGGTGTCCCAGAGCTCCAGGGTTTACAGACAAGAGTCTACTCCCCTTTTAGCAGCCTGTAATAATTAGGATACTGCAACAGGCACTTTTAACACCAAGGGCTGATATGAGCTACCTAATGTGGAATATCAAGCCCCTAGATTTAATCACCAATGTTTTCAAAACTTTGTCCAGGGATTCAGATTTGTTTTAAAAGAAAAAGTTTAAATTCCTATCATAGAAGGGCTCCCTTCAGACAACTATATGTAAGAGTGCATTTAGCCCTTACATGGTCAAGGTGTTTCCACTCTTCTGCCCATTCTCTGTCTGTTAGTCTATGATCAATCATTTCTTCTTGACGTGTGCCATGCAACCCTGCCAAAAAGGAGCAAATCATGTTTACAATGTTG
>VZTL01018567.1:28443-39925 GCA_013400535.1 Scopus umbretta | reverse complement strand
AAAAAAAAAAAAGAAAATGCAGAAAATCAACATGCCTTACCCATAGGTCTGTTTCTGTCCCTGAGGTCCCTGTGGTTGGGGTGTCTGTATGAGTCCCTGTAGTGATGGGCAATGGCCATATCATCCAAACGATAATGCTGAGGTGGAGGTGGGGTGGGATGAGGCAGACCATTGGGCTGATAAGATAAGCCATTATTTGGACTGTACCGCTGGCCTGGGCTAATAGTGCAGGGCCGCTTGCTTGGATGCTCTGAGTGCAAAGGCTCTCTGTCAAAGCCATTTTCTTTGGTTCTGAAAAACAAAGCAAAGGAACTTTAATTCACTTAACAAGCAGAGCTGCTCAGGAACACACCCCCACCTACATAGGCAGCTTCAGGAACTAAAGCTTGTTCTTTCACTTTGTTCCAGGTGTGTGGTGTTGCAGTACATTTCTAACACTCCTTATTCAAAATATACAAAGAACACATTCACCTTGCCTAATTATCCCTGTAACTTGAGAAACACTAGCAGGGCAAGCCTTCCAACGGAGGTGGCTTGAAGAGTTGGGCTGGAGAGCGAGCACCCTTCATTGAAATCACCAGCTGATGGGATGGATACACACGTAATTGCAGAGCTGAAACAATCAGCTGATACATGAAGCTAGTGGCCACGAAATTCCTGCTTTTAGTAGTGCTATAGCATATAGTGATTAGGGGAAATCTGAAGTTAAAGAAATGTGGGTTTTTTTCCAAGAGGATAACATACAGTCTTAAGGTACTGAGTGTCAGTATGCTGAAGCTCAGCTATATGTAATGCCAGGATGAGCTCTCAACAAGATCAGCATCACACTGAGACTTCAGGCAAGAATGACACTAGATGGTAAGAAATGCTTCCTTCAGAGATTTTTGTACCATCTGAGCCATTTCAGTCAAAGGTACTGTGCCTGTCATTAATTTTGCACAAAGATGTGGTTAGACTCAAGACCTCAATGACGTTCAAGATTTCCCATTCCATTACTCTTAGACACATGTTTTATGCTCAGACAACTTTGAAGAGTTATCAGGGAGAAGGACAGTCTTTTTACATTATAGACACTTATTAATTCAATTCATAATCAGCTATTTCCAAAGAAGTCTCTATTTTGAACCTCTGCCTGAGAACCTGGAACTCACATTGAACTCATCTTCCATTCAAAACAAAAAATGGCAGGCTAGAGTTACATCAATGGGTTCACAACTCCTTTGAGGGAAGCTTCGTTTCACTGAAGTACAGAGGGTTTTTACCACTAGAATAAACAAAACCTACAAAATATTAGATTTTCACAGAAAAGTTATTAGATATAAATATTGCAAATTTTTGAGGTTGCATCCCTCCCACCAAAAACTTTTATTAAACAGCTCAGACATTCCAGCCTTTTTTAAAGAGAACTTTCTCCTCCTTGATTTATGGATGGCATAATATAGCTTCCCAGTAATAAAACAATTTTTTGTCACTTTGACAAGAAGGTAAATTTGATTCAATTTTCTTGTTTGCCTGCTGTTAAAACCAACTGCCCTTCAACAAACCCTCCCCCACAAACCAACCAACCTTGAGGGACTGTCTGTGGAGAAACACTCAATGTATTAATTGTTGCCCCTCAACAGGTTCTCCTTTAATGTCAATGAGAGGAAGGATGAAACCAAATCTTTGCCAATATCCACTGGGAGAGAGGATCAGAGTAAGATCTTGCAATTACCAGCAGGAAATGAAAAGACGAGTTGCACTGTTTTCAGAAGGAGTAAAGAGATTTTCCAGGGACCTCACCACAATCACTAATGCCAGGGAAGCTGTAGAGATATATAGATATATATATATATATATATTATTATANTAGATATATATATATATATATATATTATTATACCTTAACCTGGCAAAGAGGGGAGAACCTTTCACCAATATAGCAGGACAGCTGTTCTAATTTTGGGCAGAGATATAAAAGACATACTTTGTTAAAGTGGAGTGTGTACCTTGGTCCAAAGCAAACGCAGAATGGCTGTGAAAACTCCTCATCAGGAAAAACTGAGGACCATCATATACTTTTAATGACTTTTGGCATGATGAAACTGCTTGCAGTAACCCCCAATAGGTAGTGATGTTTTTGACAGCTCTCCAAGACAAGTTTTGTATTTTGTTGCTGGTGTGTGTTTTCTTTGCATGTATCTACCCAAACTCAATGTCCAGGTCTTTCAATTATAAAAATTATATGCATGCACAAAATGGACAAGCCAAGCTATTCATTTGCCAAAGTTCTTAAGTGTTACCATTAGAATGATCCATAACTAAGATGGGGGGATCAGAAACCATAAATAATTAAATAACTTCACTGACTTTTTTTGGATCACTCGGCGTAGGAAAAGCAAACCAGAAAACCGTAACAAGTAGGAATCCAGTTTTCCTTTTCTGCACTATAATTAGATGTTAAAATCATGTATTTTCATACAAATGTGCATGTTTGCACCTTACTGTATAGGTATTTCTGTGTTTTTTTAGGAATGCTTTGTATTTAATTACCTTAACTGGAAATGTACTGCATTAGCTTGGACAACATACCAGCATATCCATTTTCTTTTAGAACCCCGAGTTCAACTAACACAGAAATTAACATTACCATTGAAAACACATTCACTGAAATTAAATTCCTGGTTTAGCTATTATGCTAGGTAATGGCTGTCAGGTCTTTTCTGGGTGTTAAAACCTTAATTCTACTTTTTTTTTTTTTTTCCTTTTTTTTTTTAATATTTTCTGCACTGACCAAATAAGCAACTTAGCAGAATACCAGAATGAGACTGTACATAAACTCATTATGTGTTTCTGACCATATGAAGTATATAAAAAGGTAACAACTTCCAAAGCCTCATCAGAACAGGAATGACTAGCATATTTACTGTATCTGAATATACTGAATATAGTGATAAAAGACAAAGTTCTGAAGAGTGCCATAATTCAGATGCCCTGACCTCAACCTACTATTCTGCTTCTGATCTCAGTCCTACTCATTCTTCCAGGTCTCACCCCCTTGGGACAGCAGCATTTCCCCAGATGATGGAGGAAGCACTCCCATTTCACAGTAATTGGCAGAGCCCTGTGAGTTCCAAATCCAAAACCACCAAAATTTTCATCTGATTTCATCTGATCCATCTGATTTTGCAAAGCAACAACGAGCTGTAGAGAGGACGTAACACTGAATGTGTAGGAAGCCTGACACATTTTCTTGTTTTTCTTCTTCTTCTTGCTCCTGTTGGTCACATTTTCCTTGACATGCACATAAATCAACACTGTTGTTTGGAAAATTGGCAATATGATAAAGATGGGGTTCTTCAGCTATGAACATGCAAGGGGTCATTTTACTTAGAGCCATGATTTACTCAGATTAAAGATAGCAGAATAGATACTAGTCATTAGTCTGTACCCACTTAACAGACTTCATATTGTTTGTAAGTTATCATTTCAGTTTTAAATTGTTGGAATTTATGGATGATTTCCTGGGTAGGAAATCTGACCACGCAAAGCTGCCTTGGCTGGAAAATTAAGTTTCACTTGATCAAGAGTATTACACCAATTTCACTGAACACTGAAGTCAGCTTGCAAGAAGGAGGCAAAGCTGTTCATCTGCTATTTGTGCAAGATGCTTTGATTAAAATTGGACTTCCACCAATAAAGTCCTGATGACCAAACAAGTGACAATGCTTTGCTGGACTAAAATACTTATTTTGTCTGTAATACTGTGTTACAGAAAATATTAATATTGCCTTGCTAACAGCTCATATTAAGAAAATTCTTTCAAAATTCCTCATAATTACACATGGCTTACAAGGAGCATAGCTGTAAGAGCTGTAAGCATCCTTTACCTTATTGAGACATGTAGGAGCTTCATCAAATAAGAAGATTTACCTAACAGAATTATCAAAGTCAGTCTCTGAGCCCAGGTACCTTCAACATGAATTCTTTGTCAGGGGTGCCAAGGGTACAGCAAGCACAGCAGCACTTTGTAAAGTCACAAAACAATCATGGCTGCTTTTGTTTTCTTCTCACTCAAAACCAGAGCTATCCTAACAGATTTTTTTGCTATCCTATATCTACTCTGTAGGCAGCTGTCATAAATGTAGAGTCACTGTATGACATGCTTATGTGCCATACAGCCCTTCCCATCAAAGGATGACTAATTAGCAAAAAGTCTTTTGTGGTTAATGTATTTAAAATTATGTTATTTATAATTAAGCATTCATTCACCAAAATAAAAACTCACATTCGTCCAAGTTCCTTTGCTTTACTACAGTAGAATGTAAACTTCAACAAAAGTTGTAAACAAAATATAGTGAACACTTTGTTCATGACATGTCATGAACAAATTACCAAAATGTGTTGTCTCCTCAGGTGTCAGTTTTTCTCTCTTGCAGTGACTGATGGTTCCCAGTGTTATTACAGAAACAGATTGATCTTTTTAATGAGCTACTTTAATAGACTCCAAAATCTCACCGTGGCTGCTCATCCGTGTCAGACCATATGCACCAAGAAAACATTCAGTAAAACACAAAGCTCTGCTGTCAGATTGCTCTATAAAACCTCACATACAGTAGACTTGGATATGCAGATAAATAACCAGAATTGGAAAATGCGTATGCAAAAAAGGTTCTGAAATTATAAGCAGAAAAATTTACCATATGTGGATTTTCTTTAACAAAAAATCATGAGGTGGATGTGGTTGTGTGCAACACACACATTCCACTTCCTTTGCCTAACACCTTACTGTATTTTACCTCTACTCAACAGTATGAAGTTACACATGCCCCAGAAAAAAAATATAAATATGGAAGAACATGTGTATATATATTTCTAATACATACATGTATGTATACACACATGCATCTATAAATGAGGGAGATATATATATTACCTACACATTATATACAATGTCTCTCTCTCTCTATCTCTCTATCTCATATCCCCTGGGAAGTAAAGAAGATACCATAATTTACTTTATTGAGAGACATATCTCCAAACAAAATTATTCCAACTGCATTCAGATCCTCTGGAAAGATGTTGCTTTTTAGTAATTTTTTTCCATATTCTAGCAACAGTCACAGCAACCCATCCTCTTAAAGGATGCCTCATATCGTCTGCTGTATTTTTATATTTGAAAACTACTTAGACATCTACATAAAAGGTATATCTATTTCCAGATGTTTCCTCCTGCTCCCCTGTAAACAATTAAAATAATTAATAGTGTAATGCGCATAAAGCCAGACAAGTAGTGTAATGAGTATAAAGCCAGACAAGTATTTGGTTTCAATACTCACTCAGTCTAGGCATGCTCTGACTCTGAGGACAGGTTTTTGTGGTTGATTTACTTACATTATCCAAATTAAAAAGTATGCAAACTCCCATTCAGTAAATTTAAGAATCTTTCCGACAGGATCTTGTTCGTTTTACTAAATCTGTAAATGTACAGATTTACTAAATTTACTAAATATGTACAAATGTTCTCGTGTGCACGAGGCAACTCCACTGCACTTGGTTCAGCCAAAACTACCGTACGAGTTTATTTTTTTCTGTATAGCTTTAATCATAGTCAACAGAGAAATAGGTGTGACTAACCAGTGACAGGGTTGTTTGATACTGCAAAAACCAATTTATTTTTTAAAGCTCAAGGCACCACTCCAATGGGTGAGCTGGGCAGTCTCTTTCCAGGTCTTTCATGACAGCAAAGAATCCCAGGGTCAAAAAAGAAAGAATGGGTTTTTCTGAAATGTCACTTCCCCAGAACTAAGGAGCCTAATTTCAAGCAGCAATTGACAGAAGTTGCTGGTCGACAGCTTTGGCACCTCGGCGTGTGCAGGCCAATGGGACACCCCACATTACAGACCCTCTCTGGACCCTGGGAATGCAAACGCAGGATCTTACCCACAACATTGGAAGTTAAACTGTCTACCCCTCATCCCAAAAGCTGCATTACTACCTGGAGAGGAACTAGAAGACTCCCCAAGCTGGAGTCTTGCTCACGAGCAGAGACTTCTGAGTTTCAAGAGCACCCATGTATTTTAACTAAAAAGGAACACTGAGAACAAAATTCATAAACCAGACTTAAATCTCTCTAGGTCTAGGCCTCAGTTTTAATTAAAAGATGAAGGCTGACTTTAAAATCTGATCTGCCAGTCCCCTTATGGGCTACTGCTATGCCCTTTTTGCTATAAGACTAATATGGGGTCTTTTCATTACTAAGTTCTTGTACCCATCTTCACCTGCACCACCCACCCCCTCCCATACAACCAGGACCAAAGGTACCATGTGTGAGACCGTACCTATTACAAAATAACCAAAATTCAACACTGTCAAACTGGGTCTCAAAGGTGGGAAGTATTATTCCAGAATGCTAAGGGAGAAAAACAAAGGAAACATTTTATTGCCCATTTTTCCTTTGTGGCCTTATGGGAGAAATGAGTAATACTGCTATTAACAGAAAAAAAAAGTAACGTAGGGCTGTGAGGAAGGCAGGTGCCTCTTCTTTGTATTCTCTGTCAAGCATGACCTCGTGGGCTTATGAGATAATTTAATGTGTATCTATCTGTTTGTAGGAAAAACACCGTGTCTGCTACTGGCACTGGACTACAGCATGCTGATATTTAAGTTATTCACAAGATGTACAAGATTTTAAGAGGCCTTTTAAATAGACGTTTTGGTACACCACTCTGCAAAGACTGAGGACATGCAGCGAACTGCCCGAGGGAGCCAAATTTCAGCTTTGGAATGTTATCTCTTTGCACAGAGTAAGAGACTACATGGAAAATGTCTGAAAATTAATCATCGTTCTTGGATGCAGTTAGCAGGTTTGTGTTAACACCAATGGATGTTTCAGTTTGGTCTAGCTGTCAGGAAAAAATGCTGAAAGGAGGGTATATGGCAAAGGGCTTCTCTGCTGGTATCTTTATTTTCTTGCTGGTCCATAGGGATTTTCCAGAAACGTAATCTAAAGCAAAATACCTTCACATTTTTGTCTATCCGATGACTACGTTACTTTAATTTTTACTGCTCACTTCTGGCTCCGTGTAGCTTAAAGTTTCGGTATGCATACTTTTTCAGGATCTTGTATCTACATCACTAGTATCTCACTTTCACAATATGCTCACGTATTTGGTGTTGAATTTTTGCCTATAAGCCTCCGGAACTCTCAGACTTTGTTTTCTCCATAGGCTTTGTGCTATCACAGCCTGTCCCTACATAAAAATGTCACCTGTACAAACGTGCAAGCTTTTTTGGCTTTGCATATGTTCACCTGTTTCATTTAAAAGATAACTAGGACACTTGCAGTGCCTTGTGCAGGCAGGTAGTGGCATTTGGCAGAACAGCATTATAAAAGTTTGCAGTATTATAAATCCATGTCAAACAAAACTACGAAAAATCCAATATTTGGGCCTCCTAAAGGTAACATTTCTATACTAGCCAAATTTCTAACACTATCATGGGAAGACAGTTAAAAATAAATAACCCCAAGAGTCATTTTTTTGTAACTCTAAACAAAGAACTTTATTCAACTAAGAAAAAGAGAAAACTGTTCCATATCCCTAAAGCTACTGTACTTTGCACATGCACGCTTGCTTGCCCTGTTTCCACATGCATTCTTTCTCAGCTCAACAGAAAAACAGATTTCAGTGAACGTTTCTCCTATTTGGAAGAAATATCCTTATGGACATTGGATATAAGGATATGAAAACATGGCACAGCAGAAGGAGTCAAAGCCCTGACTGCTCTCCAGAGCTTGCCTTGTACTTCCCAGTATGAGTGCCTAGCCACCTTCCCCATATTTATTGTTTAATCCAACAAAACCTCAAATACAAAGGACTTGCATATGGAGCTGGAGTGATCTGCTGCTCATCACTTTATAGTACGCAGAAATACTATGTGCTAAGTAGTCAGTATGGCACTGGCCGGCCAGTATTATTTCTATGTAAATATGACCACAGCGTGTTCTCAGGCTGCCTGAGTCAATGTATGCACACATCTTTTTCTCATATGTGCACACACGCGCGTGTGTATACACACAGACACATACACAAAGGTAATTTGACTGTTGCACAGCCGTCATGAGGACAGGACCTGTGTCCAGGGATCACCACCCCAGTTCCGCCCAGGCACCCACCCACACGCTCCCCCCTTGGCAGCGGAGCTCACAGGACATTTCTGAGCAGGGTGTGAAAGGCGCAGCCACGCTCACCTGTCTGGAGTTCGCCTCTTCCCGTTTTCGTTCACATCGAGAAGCAGCTCTGAGGAGTCAACAGGTGAGGTGGTGCTGGCATCCAGAAGCAGCTGTTCGTGCTGGGCGAGGTACTGGGCTGGGTTCTGCTTGGCTAGCCTTGCACAGTGCAGGAGCTCCCGCTGCAGCAGGGGCAGGTTGGCCTGCAAAAGCGTTGCACATGGTGAAGAGGGTGGCTTGCAGGCAGTTTCAAAAGAGATGAAGCAGAAAAATCAGAAATCAAAGGAAAACCTGCTCTGGGATGAACCTGTTGCAAGCATCCTGTGAAGTTTGTTGTGGTTAGCTGCCTGAAAGCAGGCAGCCTCTTTACAGGGTCAGGTCATGACTGTAGTATGTATGCATGGAAGGATGGGAGTTTACTTACGAAAATAGAAAATAAAACTGCAAATGCTGTGAGAAAACTAGGTCTGAGCTCCACATCTTTAAAAGGAGAAAAAGCACTGCCCTGGCTGATTTCATCTCCTTTCTTACTATCCAAAACCTCAGTTCCTATGGAGCAGCAGTTTTCAACAAGTGACAAACCTTCTTCAGTATTTTTTTCCCATTCAGACTCCAGTTAGTACTTAGAAATTATTTGAAACCATAGGATCTGCAGCTCTGTAAGTTGCCTCTGTCACCATGCTTCAAGGGTCTTGGGGAGAATAGGATTGCCCTCAGCTTTCCCATTAGAGTTGCAGTTACACATTAAGATAAAGATTACTACAAAATCTCACGTTGCAGAGCTTCAGTTATTCACCCAGAAGGTTACGACCCTCCTCCTAGCTAGATGTACCTTGAAGTATTTTTAACCTTCCTCTCACAGCCCCCGTGGGACTTGCATCATGGGCTAGAGAAAACCAGGACTCAAGACACAGAGAATTGAAAATGCTCATTGATCCCTGGGTGGCACATTTTGCCCATCTACTGGGGTCATACTTAGTCATACTTCTTGCCAGATTTGGGACCAAGGCAGAACTGTATGACCTTCCCTTCGGAAGAGATAGTTACACATCTTGGCAAACTTCTTCCTTTCTCTGCAGCATATGCATACATCAATACTACGATAGTCCAGTCACTTCTTATCCACTTATTTGTACCATAAGGTGACGTGCCCTGGACTCTCTTGTTCTATGCCTAGTGCACAATGATTTGTTGCCTGCAGATTTTCAAGTATTGGATTATATTTCATGACCTTTTGTAAATAGAGATAACACAAAGAATTCTGAAGGTCCCCTTTGCTTTGAAATAACTTACGGGGGTTTGGGGGGAGGTGGTGTCCTTTTTCCTTTTTTTTAAATGTAAGTCAAAAAGCTTCTGAAACTAATGTGCAGGGAACAAAGCAAAAAAAAGCAGATGTTCTGGAAAGTTTTGAGCACAGGATCTTGGTAAATTACTTTGCTAGCATTATAACAATGACAAATTCTCCAGCACCTGTTGCTGTACCATAATAGTAGATTCAGTGTACAACAAAAAAATGCCAGAATAGGTTTAGTACATATGAAGCTTTTCAACAGGGGGGGGCACAACACCAAACAGGAATTGCTATCACTTATTCGCCTTAGGATGGGAAGACAGACGATTGCAGAACATTAAGTCTTTTCAGACCTCCGAAGAACACAAATATCTTGTGAAAGTACCAGAGAAATATCTTCAACAAAACAATTGGTTTATTGGAAGGAAAAAGATCAGGGCTTCTCTATGGCTAGGTTAAGTGTACAGACTGCTTCTGTTCACCATGGCCCCAATACACACAAGACCTAGTTTTTGGGAAGCTGGATGCAGAATGAAGCACCAACATCCTCCCTGATGTGAGCAGAGAGAGATCAGGCTCCTAAGGCAACTCAAGCATACTCATACAGACTCTGAAACCAAAATGGCCTTGGACACAAGGCTTATGCAGAAGTTCAGCTCTGACAGTAGATGAGTTCTATCCATGTGCAGTAGCAGATTTTTCCCAGCACCGCTGCTGGTGCCTGCAGACAGACTTCTAGACCTCTACATGTGAGAGATACAAACCAGTTCTCAACCAGAAGCCAGATATATATGTTAGAAAAACACTGACTGCAAACAAATGCGATATTACTGGTTTACAGTCCCCTAAAATGTTCCACTTCAGTGTCTCGAATATGCTCCTACTCTTGTTTTGAATTGAACCATAGATCCGTCAAGATTTAGGTAGTGTCTTAGCCTCCTCCATCAGTTTTATAATCACAGATAGGAGAAGGAGAATGTGTTTTTTACCCAGCTGTCAGACCTGTTTTCCACTTTGAAATTAACTGCTCTGACTGGAAAAGAAAACATTATCTTAGCAGCTCTGCGGAGAAGGACCTGGTTGTCCTGGTGGATGACAAGTTAACCATGAGCCAGCAATGTGCCCATGCAGCAAACAAGGTCAATGGTATCCTGGGGTGCATTAAGAAGAGTGTGGCCAGCAGGTCAGGGGAGGTTATCCTCCCCCTCTGCCCTGGTGAGGCCACACCTGGAGTACTCTGTCCACTTTTGTGCTCCCCAGTTCAAGAAAGACAAGGAACTACTGGAGAGAGTCCAGCAGAGGGCTATGAAGATGGTTAGAGGACTGGAGCATCTATCTCTGATGAGGAAAGCCTGAGAGAGCTGGGTCTGTTTAGCCTGCAGAAGAGGAGACCGAGAGGGGAACCTTATTCACGCTTACAAATATTTTAAGGGCGGGTGCCAGGAGGATGGGGCCAGACCCTTTTCAGCGGAGCCCAGTGACAGGATAAGGGGCAGCGGGCACAAACTGAAACACAGGAAGTTCCATCTGAACATGAGGAAAAACTTCTTTACTTTGAGGGTGACAGAGCACTGGAACAGGCTGCCCATAGAGATTGTAGAGTCTCTGTATCTGGAGATATTCAAAACTCGCCAGGACACGATCCTGTGCAACCTGCTCTAGGTGAATCTGCTTTAGCGGGGGGGGGTGGACTTGATGATCTCCAGAGGTCCCTTCCAAACCCAACCATTCTGTGATCTCTGCACCTGCAAAAGAAGCTACAGCTCTAGAAGGCTGTTTTATCATTTCAGTGCTCACTCCAGGTAATTATTTAATAATTTTCCATTGTTGGATGTTCCTACTTTCTTTGAAACTTTAGCAACAGAAATATTTCAGTACTATAATTTAAATTTAAAAGGTTTCATTAGAATATAGTACAAATAGGCTTTGATGCGAGTTGTTATAATTGCAAGTTTTAAAGAGAGACATATTTTTTAAAAAAT
>VZTL01018567.1:20943-23443 GCA_013400535.1 Scopus umbretta | reverse complement strand
AAGAAAAACTGTAATACACATCTGTGACCTAGCAACAATATGGTTTGAAATACTTTCCAGATCACTGAACTGTGCAATACCTTTAAAAATGGGATGACAAAAGGTCGCAGTGGGAAGTTAGTAGCTTCTTGCAGTTTGGAATGAAATTCTTCAATTGTCAAAGTAGAATTCTGTTGAGAAAAAAAATTCTGTCTTGGTGACAAAATAATGAAAACACTTAGCAAGAGAAACAGTAACCAAAGCACTCTGAAATTGCTTAATAACTCGTTCTTGATATTGATAAGAGGATAAAGAAAAGCATGCCGCATATTAAATTATTACCTTATTAAAACACTCAAAGGAAACCACCAGCATCTCAGACATTCAGTGCCTGTTGCTTAGAGTACAGTTTAAGCTCTCAGGTGCTAAGCATGGAAACGCTTTCACATTTCAAACATCAGTTAATGCTGCTTTTCTCAACATTTTTTTTTTCCTGTTGGAGCCTCTTGTAATTTTGTTCCCAGTGCAGAAGTGGTGGTTAACATACACGCACACAAAAAAAATCACACTTTTTAAAGGCACATTCCTCATTCTTTGAGGAGGAAAACTGCACTTTGCCTCTTGTACTTATAAAGCGTATTGTTTATTACATTCTAGGCTCTGTAGGAAAGTCATTCCTTTGCAGCTGAGGGCATGAACATGAAGAACACATGCTGCACAGGGCTGACCAAGGGAATAACATGATATGTGGACGTTCCCAAAGAAAAGATCCTAATTTCCTCCTCAGAGCTCAGGTGAAGGTAGAAATCAACTGTAATTAACAGTGGCAAGCACTTTTGATCTAAAATCAAGGGCAGGTAGATGCTCCCAAAGCTGTCTTTAGTTTCTTTACTAGTTCCCCTTTCCACAGAGAACCATGTGACAAGCAAGATCACATTAAACAGGCATTTTGGATATGGAAGCAAATGGAGAGTAGGACTTAATGAAGTTACACTGCCTACATTAAACTTCCTTTCAGTACAGACTCAAGTGAATGAAGGGGTACCTGTTGCTGTCCTATTGTCTTGTGAAGATACAAGCAGAGGACATCTGAGCCCTAGCACTAAACAGCGTTGGCAGTCTTTGCTCCAAATGAAGTCAATGGCAACAGCAGCTGCTCAGAACAGGTATAAATTAGAGCACCACAACAGCATTCTTCCTAGCACATCTAATTATTGCTGAAGGAGATACATGGGAGACAACAATGTCTGGCAGAGAGGGGGCTTTACTGGGAACAAAAAGAATTCTGGTCCAGATTCACAACAGTTTTTCTGTAAAATAGCAGCCCAACTTGACAGATGTAGCTAAGAAAGAGCTGAAATCATCATTCAGCCACATAATCACACAAAGATAACCATATAAATAAGGTGACTTACGCAGCAGCAATGTCCTGTCAAGTCCCTCATTGTTGGGTTCAATGAATACTGAGAACAGGTTTTCCACTGCATAACCGTAGTCCAAACACACCTTCAGCTCATCCTTTTAACCAGTATTCTGCCCCTATACATATAGGGCACTCTCCTTTTCCCAGTCAACTAAACCATATTTTACTACATTATACAATCCAAGGTATGTCTACATTAGGGGTGCTGCCAGTAGAGAATGAAAACCCTTTGACACCATTACAGCATATTACCATACTGGCAAAAAGCGTTAAATTTATATCTGGTTATTTATATCTGGTTGGGAATAGCTGCCACTCATGGACAGCTAGTCAAGTTACTCATGGTAGCGCTGGCAGCACGAGCTAGCACTTCATTCTTGCATGTTTGATATCCTTAAAGTATGCTATATGCAGTGTATGTGACCCACTCTTTTATATAATAAACATGTCAAACATAAAAGAAGGAAAAGGAGAGAAAAAGATCACAGTTATGATATCATTGCTTTTTGCTTACCACAAGTCCTAGCACAAGGGTACGCACTCTCTCCCCAATCTCTGGTGAAATGTCATTGCCAAACTGCTGTAAGGTTGTAAGAAATCTCTTCAGTTTGCTGAGTTGCCTAGCTCCACAAGCTGGCGGTAACTGCTGGTTAGCCAGAGAAGAGGAAGAGGAAGAGGATGGCCCATTGCTAAAGCCATTAGGAGGAGATGGAGCTCCATTTAACGCTGTTGGTGAATGGCTAGTGCCATTGGTTACTGAAAGAAAAAGAGAGAAGGGAGGATAAAATAGAGGGGGGGTGGGGGGTTGAGGGAGAGATGAGAGAGAGAGAGAGAAAGACGACAGAGAGGAAAATCCATCAGCTTCTGTCTTCTGTGCTTGACCTCAAAATTAATTAAGTTGCACAACCAAAGATAATTAGCCTTTTGACAGAGCGACACTGCAGTTTATATCTATTTCCCAGTAGCTGGTACTGAATGGTGTATGGATTGGAAGTAACAGCAGCTGCCTGTCACACAGCCCCCCCAAAGTGCTCCTGGACCTGAAAAGCATCATTTGAATACCAGCCTTTTGTCAGAGGATTTTAAAAAGAGAAAGAG
>VZTL01018567.1:0-20918 GCA_013400535.1 Scopus umbretta | reverse complement strand
GGGGGGGCGGGAAAGAGAGAGAAAGAGCATGAGTGCGTGTATGATTGAAGATAAAAAGAAACTGCTCTTTGGGGTAGAAAAAAATGTGCAGACATATTTCACGAAGCCTCCGTTTATCTCTGAATATTTTTACTTGTGTTTTGTACACACAACTGACAGCTGTGTTTATAAAACAGGACTTTCATGTTTTAACCTTACACCACCCAATGAGAAGGTTATTTTTTCCAATACAGATTTCCAGGCTGCTAACATATGAAGCACATGAAGTTGTTTGTGCAGGTACAAATGGTGCCATGCTCACAGTGGCCTGAAGCCTTGCAGCTAGGGCATGAAGCTAGACTTCAGAAGACTTCTCAGAGGCCTCGAGCAAATCACTCAGCTTTCATGTGCTAATACTGTATCTCTAAAAAGGACAGGAAAGCATTCCCCTCCTGTTGCAAGGCTGCTGTGAGAATGAACTATCTAAAGTACTAAGTGTTCAAAATTTATGGCAACGATATTCATGCAGACAGACTGAAGACAACAACAGACAGTTTTTGGCAGCAATTTCAGTTTGATTCTTATCCACACTCCAGAAGAGAGCAGAGAATCAAACTGAGGACATCCTTTTCCACCCAGGTTACTTGGAACAGCAACAGTCAAACACTCTCTGTTGAGGTTATTTAAGTCTGACTCACCAGAATGACAGCAAATGGCAAGGAAAAGGACAGCTCCCTAGAAATACGAATGTACCAGTGCACTGGCAGGTGTGGGCACGCAGCACAAGACTACATCCAGCAGCAGCCGTGCTCAGCTGGCCATTGCCCTGGAGAAAGTTGCTGATTTCTTTTTGGGAAGTCATTCAGAACCCACCCCAAAAAACATATAAAAAATCAGAACTTGTCTAAAATCAAAAATGCATAGGAGTATTAGTCTAAATTGCTTCCTATTTAAGAGCATAACCATGGCGAGCTAGCAACTTAAAGAACTTTCTATGTTTCTTAATAACCAGTCTCTCTGAAGCCAAACATCCCTACCTCTTTGCCGCTTTCTTCATCACTCGTCTTTATTTTCAGACAGCAAGTCCTTTTTGAGGGTGGACACCTAGTACTAGGTTTAAATCACTACCCTATTACCAGCTTTAAATCAGTACCACAATACTTTTGCAGCAGCTTTTGCCCTAGTGACTGAAGTGCCCTTCTGGAGGTACTACAGAAAAAGCTATCTGAATGGTTATCTAGTTTCTGCTTGTGTTTTATCGCAACTTTTGGTTGCCTATTCCAGCTGAGTGGGCTAGGGAGGGAGAACAAGAAGTGGAAAAAGCAGAAATAGAAAGAAGCTGGCCTCAGCAAGTTAAGCTCCATGTGCAGCTCCAAGCCACGCTCTCTGAGTGCTGCAGTAGAGTGACATATCTGAGTAAATAAATACATCATGATTGCAAGGAACTTGCAGAGCCAAAAGTCATCATACCATGAACTTAGGAAATGAGGATTGGGAAGAGTAAGAACGTGCCCTGCTCTAGCCTGACACCACCCAAAAACTCGGTCACTGGTAAGGGGCTGCTCTAGGCACGGGGGCCCTGGGGCTATGATCAAGAAAGTACCCAACAGCAGCGTTCATTACCTAGGATAGATACCAGGAGGGGAAAAGCAGGGAAAATTTCTCCCACAGTAAAAGAAATATAGAAATACTCCCCAAATGCAGCTTCCCTAAAGTTTTTCTTTCTGTTTTTGTGTTTTGTTTTTTTTTTTTTTAATAGCCCACCCCACACTCATGATTTTATCTTTTACTTTATAGTGGCTGAATTTGCCAACTGGCAAAGATCTGCACCCTTTCGAAAACAAAGCCATGTTATTAATACAACAGAATTTACCATTTAAGAACGCAAACTAATATATGGCAAGAGTTTTTAATTGTCTAAACCAAAGAAAAGAAGCATACTCTTGACCAGAAAACACGTATGAGCTTCCTGGCCTACAGGCATGCCCGCTGTAGTAATAATAAATGCAACAGACACTCCAACAGAAGTGACTGTTTACTGTACAAGCTGGAACTGCTAAGGCCAAACTCCAAAATCTGACAGGGTAAAAGGCAATTAAAATTAAGACTTTTTTAGACTTTTAGTCTTCATATAAACAGCCCCAAAAATCCAGCTATGGTTCATACACCTTCCAAAGTGCTGAACCCAATCAGATAAACAAACATCCAGAAACCGTGTGAGTACACTGAGGATTATAACACTGATTAAAGAAGAATGTCGTCCTATTCCTTTTACGATTGCAAAAGATTACCCTGAACTGTGCAAAGTGCATCACACTGGACAGCTTAATCTGTAAAAGCCCCACCCTGCAAAAACCTAGAAACAATTTCATTGTAGGCCAGAGCAGCTCCTAGGGACGGTTCAGGTGCTGGAGTTAAGCAAAACAGACAAATCTTTGCAGGATCAGGGTCACTGGGTTAAATTTGAGTTTATGCGATAAGCTGGCACAAACCCTCCTCACTGTTTAAATCTGATGTAAATCGTCAGGACTGGGTTCCCTGGGATAAGTAGTACAAAGGCCACCAGCTGGCCTTCTACATAGAGGTGAATTTTAAATAAGGCATTTAACAGACCGAAAGGGACTAAACAGACATAGGCAAGACAAATAGAAGATGCTGCCTTCATTCTGTTTAGGCATATGTATTCTACTGTTCTAAAAATGTTTTATTTAAAATGTGAAATGTAAACACATTCTCATGTTTATACTATTACAAGGCAGTATAAAAGAGACCAAAAAATTTGCAGCTAAATCATGGTAAGAGAAATGTGGATCATTTCGTGGCTGTGAAAAGAGTAGTCCAGACAACATGCCAGATTCAAATCTCAGTTACACAGATACGAATGCAGAGTGATTCCACCAAGACTAGTAGTTTCTTGTGTGTTTACATCAGTAAACTGAGACAGAGATATGGCCCCAAGAGATTTAGAGAAGTAAAGTGGTCACAGACTAGAAATCTCTAGATAAAACAATAAAAGGCCTTTATTTTTTGTTTTATATCAATATTAACTAGACAGTATATAGCACTTAAAACAGAATTCTTCATTCAATCATATGTGGAATGAAGAGAAGTATTTTCTTTATTAATTACCCCGCTTTAAAAACATAAACAAACAAAAAAACTGAAGTTTCGATACAAAAGGGAGTGGGATCCTTTAAACAACAGAATGGCATAGAAGAGAAGACAGTTTTCTGTACTTCTCACAGAAGGACTGATCTGAGCATTAAGTACATGGGAACCCAGTGCTTGCTGTTCTTTAACACCGCAGCCAAGTTGTTGATGAAATAACAACACAACTCTGAGCTGAATGGCTTAATACCTGAAAGAGGCATTCATCTGTTGTGATCTTAGTTTTGCTCAATTACTTTACTGCAGTACAAGCAAATGCTGCTCCTGCATGTCATGCAGGTTTCCCTTCACATATTTTGGTTTCTTACGTACAGAATAGAAAGAATATGGAAGAAAAGGAAGAAAATAGGTCTAATTACACGTTGTGGGCGTGAATGAACTGGTTCTTGGAGCTCCTTGGGTAGTGGGAGGAGGTGGCATGGTTGGAGGCGTCAGCCTGGATTGTGTCTTCACATCCACAGGTGAGTCTGGCATTGTGGAATGCTTCTCAGTGCGATCTGCAACACACACCACAGGAACACACCGGTTTATTTCCCCAAGCACACCCCCTCTGACAAAAACTTAAAAGCTAATGCAAGAAGTAAGCCATTTCAGCATCTGCCACAAAAGATTACCGCCGATTATCTACTCCACTGTGCTCTTCCCAAATTATATCATATAAACCTTACTTAAGAAGGTGTAACACAGATGGTAAGACCTCATTTGTAGTAGTGCTGCATTATCTTTTGTTTTTATTTCTAGCATGTGCAGATGCTACCTCCCAAGCACTCCTGGAGCTGCAATAATGCCACCTCCCTTCAAGGCTCTCACATCAGCCAAGAGGCAAAAACAGATGAAGAGACAGGAAGGTAATAAATCCCCTTACGACAGCTCTTCCAGAACTAAAACCTGAAGCTCTTTAGTACAGGTGAGATATTGGGTAGGATATTGGTTGAAGCCAGCTCTCTTCATGTCTCGTCTTTGTAACATCTGCTGCCCGCTCCATCACTTCCCTTTGTAATCACCGAGAGAGGCTCCTGTGAAATACCTCACGCCTCCTGGATCACTTTAGCACCCTGCCCCTGGCTATTCTTACCTTCATCAGAAAAGTAAACACAACATGCCAAAATGGTAAGTCAATTGTCACAAGTACATACCATTGTTTTTTAAAAAGCATCTAAGTTTGCAGCTTCACACATTAAGAACAACTTTAATGGTCAAAACCTGCAAGTAGAAACACACCTCCCCAGAAAAAACAAAACACACAAAAGGCAAAACCAGGCAGAAAACCTAACAGTTCTCTTGCAACTAAAGATCTAAAGATGCAAGACGTTTGATATAGAAGCTATAGATGTATCTTCTTTTTCCAATATCTTTTTGGACAACTCTATGTTAAAATTTTAAAAAAACCCACCCAAACCCTAATGTTTCATTTATCGAGAATGGGCAAAACATGACAACATTTACCAACCAAAAGCAAAATCAAGGCTTCCTGACTCATGCCATGAGTTTAGCGAGCCATCTTGGGTAAAGATAAGTAAGATCAAGTTTAGCTTTTAATGGGCATAAGTTAAATTCTTCCACCCCTTCTTTTTGGGGTCAGGGTTATTTATTTTACATGCTGTCCTACATAGGTCTTCCTGAGCTCCATTAAACTATTTTGCAAAGCAAGTAAGTATCGCTGCTAATGGGTAAGCATCTAAGTCTGTGTTTTTAATTAAAGACAATAGTAAAGTCCATCACATTCTATAAATTCTGTCACTCCACTTTGCGACATGCTTTCCTTGTTCTTACTAACAACATACAAACTTCAACCAAAAAATCATATCTAAAATTTGTCCTGAAAGACACAAAGAGAAATTAAATGCCATGCACACATTGAACAAAGAAAAGGTATGTTTAAAAGAGCCTCAAAGCACTTAATTATTGGAACACTTAATTATCAGACAGTTAAAAAAAAAAAAACCCACAAAAATGAACAACACATAATACCAATCTTTAGCTGCCTGAAACTGAGGAAGTATGTCCCAGAGATACAGTGTGTTGGGTTCTGCAATTACAGAAGCCATCTTCAGCCTTTGCAGAAGTGTCTACAGACGATGCTTCAGTTCTCAGGGAAAGGGAGTCATTTCATACAGAAATCAGAGACAAGTCGGGCAAGATGAGCAGTGAAACACCCCCAGAACAGGATGAGGGGAACACAGATACAGTATACAGATACCATATTACAGGATCAGTAGTGTCATTCTAAGGTTAGTAAACCTCAGCTGCGTAGGGAAAGGTACCCAAAATGATTAGTTTAAATATTACACAGCCAGGTGAGGTTTGATTTGCAAAGCAAGCAACAGTAAATTATTACATGCTGGAAAACAAAAGCAAGTTTTTAAATATATTCTATACAAATTTCCTTTCCATATCGCTACACTAAAACATTAAATCTATATCTTCAACAAGCCATTCATTTAATATAAAGAACGATGAAAACTCATCTTGAAATGTTAATTGCTTCCTTAATAGCCGAATTCATCTTGCACTCACCTCAACCAACCTCAGCAACAAGGGAATAAATAGCTTTCAGCTCATGTTGCAACAGAGGGAAAGAGGCACAGCAGTGAGCCCAAGCCCTCCTAAATAAAGGCAAATATTTCTGCCATGCCAAGAAAGGAGAGAGAAAGGGAGGCTTGCCAGAGCTGGTGGGGAGATAACAGTGGGAACTGCTGGTCCATCTGGTTTTCATTCTGCTAACACTCACATTGAGCCGTTAAGGAAGGCAGTCCAGGTACACAGATTTGAAGCATGTGGGAGCGCAGACACAGGCACAGAGGAGATGGAGGTGGGTGGAAGAAGGAGTGAGAGAAATCGAACTCCTCTAACAGTCTGCTGCTCGCAGCGAGCAGGCACAGCCTGTATCCTCCAATTCAGCTGTTGATAACTAAAAGCGATACCGAGCCTGTAACCAACTGCACAGCTCCGGCTCCCCTCCTTTGCTGCATTTCAAAGTTCAGGTTTGCTCAGAAACACGCTCAGATTGGAGGGGGGAGGCTTTTCCAAAAAGCTGGCAATGTTTCGTTGCTTAATTTGAACACGGTAGTGGGAAATAGTGTGTTGGTTTTGCCCTCCAATTTCAGATTGCCATTCTACCATGATCCAACTGGTTTTTACTCCCTCGAACAGTGTCTGCCACCCGGGTTGCAGATTGCTGAAATTATCCACAGACCCCTGTACTACTCGTATAAATCTAATGACATTAGGTTTGGTTCTCCTAATTACCTTTCTTTGGACATCTTAGGGGAAAAAAAAAAAAAAAAAAAAACCCTCTACAGGCCACTTAAGTTTGCTTAACCTCTCTCCCCCCCTTGTAAAGCCCTAAACCCCACTCTGCTACTGTGCATGATCACAGACAGACAGATTTATCTCTGGTTGTCCACAAGTTCCCTGGCCCTGCCTTCTGTAAGGAGATATAAGGCTCCTTTCAAGCACACCTCAGAACACTTCCAACCAGGGTACAAGATTATCTTGTCAGAGCAGAGAGTCTCCTTGCAGGGGGCGGAGATGGGGGTGCTTCTGAAGTACAATGCAAAATGCAAAGCTCTTCTGCGTGCTTGGAAGACACCACTACCACCACCACACTGCCCAGGAGAACAGCCTTTACATCCCACTTCTCCTCTCTCTCTAATAGCAAAACTCCTGCAGGAGCCATTCTGCTCTCACTGCTACTCTGTACCTGTTCCTTGCCTCTCCAGCTGGTTCCCTAAGCTCCGAGGGAGCGATAGGGCTGGGAGCACCTGCCTACAGCAGCTCTGCACCCTCTGCTGTCCCACCACCCACAATGCCAGAGAACCTCAGCAGCTCTGGTTTTAAGAGGTAGATCTGTCGGCGGGTGGAGTGGTGATGGAGCACCAAGCAGAGATGCCGCCAATATGAGCGCTGCCAGTTCTTGTGATCTGAACTCCCAAAGCTTGTAGTGTCTGATATTTAGATATATCTGCAATTTAGATGTTTATTATAAATATTATATATTTATTGTTATAAATTTAGATGTTTATTATATCTACAAATCATTATTGACTTTTTTAGTTTTAAAAAACCCCACTTTTCACTCTAAGTGTTGAAAAATAGCCTGATGATATGAAAGCTAAAAGCAAAACAGTATTTAAATTGTATTCACAAGCCAAGTTTCCCCTAAAACATGTTATGCCATGAGGGCTTTTATGTATAGACATTTCTTCATACAAACTCTTTGGATATTCTGCTATCCCTACATTCAGAAGTGAGGAGGGTTTGGGAGGGGAAAAATGAATCCCTCAAGAGGAAAAACTGTATTCTTAACATGTGAAAACCTTCCTGTGTAAGATTTCATGTACATTTGCTCCAGTTTTATAATACAGGAGCATATACATTGAACTTTGCCTGAAATTTGGAAGAACTTTAAAGAAAACCATGTCTTTAAATTGCTTAATTTATTGAATTCAAAAACTTTTATATGCTTTTGTGTCAAACCAAACTCCCCATTTGCAAAGCTAGTTCTGAGTTGTTGGGTTTCTTCCCCCCCTGTTGGACTCCCAACATTTCAAACAATAATCCTGAATTAGCAGGAACACACCAGAAAGTTACAGAGGCAGTATCTCACAGCACCACGCATTTCAGAGCACAGGCTGTCTACACAGACAGAGTAACTTCTTTCAGGTGCAAAGATTTCTTCCACTGAATCCCTCTAAACAGTGACAGACTTGCACTCCTCAGACCAGTTCGGATCAAATGGGGCTGAAACCAGAGGTCCTCCAAAACAAGAGGGAAAAGGAGACATCTGCAATTCATTCTGCAGTGTTCGCTGCAATCAATTCAGGATGGAGATAGACAGTGAAATACTGGTCTAGTCCTAATCCATACACACAACCCTCTGGTGCGGTGAGAGACTTAGAATAAATTCAGAAAATATGTTTCAAGTATGCCGAGACCTATGCATTTGTTTTGGATTATTTTTTTTTTAACCCAAACATTTTGAAATATACATTCTTGAATCTCTTTTACAGCATAGAGTGAAGAACTGTGATTTTACCACAGAAGTATTTTGCTCCATTTTAAATTAAAGAATGTTGTAAAACCAACTCTAAATTATGATATTTCTTCTGTGGATTTCTTGGTTCATGAAACTATACTGTTCTTGTCATTCATTCAGTTTTTATGGTAGGAGTTATTTTTTATCACTATATTTAGCTGTTAGGTGAACATGGCTATCTACCGTAAGCACAGCCAGCTCCTGAAGACAAATAGGGAACAGACAAAGTAAAACGTGCAGGAGCGGGGCAAAGAGAGATGTGCATGTATTCAAACAGATTTACTTTACTTCCTGTACCCTAAAAGATTTAGTCGATTTTTAAAACAAGGCAGTCTTTCATACATGGCAACATTTCAGCTCATGTGGCACCCTTCCAAGTCTAACGCATCAAGGAAAGCTGATGTATGGAACAAAATATGGAATATATAAATACTTTACTGATACCATTTCAATAGCCAATTCAATGTCAAGCATTTCTAGGAGTGGTGTGTTTTCAATTTCCTTTTTTAAATGAAAAAAAGTATGGTATAATGCGCTGTGGCATTTATTTTACTTTTAGTTAGCGCAAACAGTTCCAGATGTATATGCAGGCAAGAAAGATTCTTAAAAGACGCTCGATATTGATTGTACAGTACTTACTACTTCTGTGCCAACATGTTAAAAATAAAAATAAAAACTGCCAAATTAAAAGAGCCCATTGTCTTGTTTCCTTTAAACTCACAGAAAGAACAAACGCCACATATGCCACACAGGATTAGAACCCGCCTCTACCACCCAAACTACATGAATTGAGACCTAAATCTGTGGGATTTGATACTGATGATGCCTACCTAGATGGCATTGGACTAGTTTTGATTATTTTGAGAGGGACAGCATGGAATTTGCAAGCAGGTAACTACAGGCTGTGAGTCACAGTAGTGACGAACTGGGAGACAGAAACCATCAAGTCCACTTAAGAGGACAAACAACATAGCCCTTTCATCCCTAATGCTATCACGCTACAGTCAGTAAAGAACCTTCCCTCCTCCAGATTTGGCCAAGCCACTCAGCACCATTACAAGGCAGTGTTTGTAGAGACCCACAGCTCCTGACTCTCAGACCTGCCACTACACAGAGCAGGACAATATTACAAGGTTATCTGCCTTGGTTGAAAAGGACTCATTCCAGAATGCACAGTATAAGCCCAATACATATCGTAAAGCCTACCCACCCTACTACACACTTGGGTAAACCTGGAAGTCTGCTGATGCAGCCATAAAACATGACATTTGGATGACATCGCTGCAGACCCTCTCCCAGCCAAGCATGCCTGGGACTTGTTTGAGATTGGTCCAGTCTTCATTCCATTCGTCTCTTGGCCCTTTTGACTTCTTTCTTAATGAATAAACAAGGACCTAAACACAATGGATGCTTTTGTGCTAGAAACAACTGATCTTAAACAGGAATGATATGGACATAACTTTCTGTCAGCACGAGATGCAGTCACGTTATTGGCCCAATAAGAAAACATCACCCGGTTTCCAGGTCCCCAGTGGAGAACTTTTACTCCCTAGGTGATCTGCAGAAGGGCAGCATCAGAAAGCAGTATCAGAAAGACAGACTCCATCTTCTGTCACAAAACATCACCCCTGCAAGCTTTATCCACCAGGAATGAGAATGCATGTGGGGGGAGTGACAGACACACACAGCGAATTTTTCAAGATGACATAACATTTCACTGCTCCTTCAGCATGCCGGGTATGAGGCTCACATACTGAAGATGACCTATTTGCAAGAGCAGTATCACAACTTTATTGCAGTCTTATCTTGGTTCTCTGCTCAGATAGTTGAACATTTCATATCACCAGCTATTCTTCAGAATAAATGAAAGCACACTCAGTTTACCCATTTCTTCTCATTTAATATGCAGGAGCTAGAAGAAATTCTGCATCCTGGGAGTTCACTAAAGTTATCTCAGGCCAAGTTATCAGATAGTATAACTATCACATAGTTAGATGTGCTAAAAAAAGCCTTAAGAATAATACAATCTCCACTCTGTCTCCCAAAAGCTGAAAGAGATTTTTGTGCTACTGTCTCCCAGTTTTGGTAGGAAGAGCTTGTGGGTGATGTAAAGTAGGTGAACGACAGACAAGGCTTTGTGTCATGTTCCTCATCCATAAGGATACCTTGACTGGGCTTACCAGCATGGCAATGAACGAAAAATGCAGAAGCACTCTCGTTCATTTCAGTTCTCTAGGGTGAGAGGTTCCGACTGGCAAAAATCCCCATGTCCCACGCTCATGGCTTAGCAGCTGAAGGCCAGATAGTTATACATGTCATAAAATCAGCAATACATGACTTCGGTCTCCGAGTTGAGACAAAAATATTATGGCTTGGCTTTGCTTGGACATATTATTTTCTCCTGAAAGAAATAAACTTGTCTTACCATATAATTTCATTTAAAAAGAGGAAAAAAATTTAGAAAAATAATCTTTTTCCTCTCATTTAACAATCTGACATGTTTTGACAGTTTTAAAACTATCATAAATTCACTTTCAGTTATTTAATAATTAAAAAACTGACTCCTGTCAGAATGGCACCTTTTTTTAAACATCTCTTTTCTCCTTGCCCCTTCCTGGCTTTGCAAATTTTACCATATAAAATCACTTGAACATAGAAAGGAATGCAGGGAAGAAGAATACATTCTAAATCTAGATTTCCTACCACCGTAACAGTTTATTAAATACTTTGCAAGAACAGACAAGCAAAATAAGGGCCAAATTATGGCAGCTGCCCTAAGTTTCCATAAACCCCCAGAAAACAAAAGTCTACAAGTTCCCTTGTCATGGTTCAATACATACCAGTTGGCCTTTAAGAAAGGCGAAGACAATGCGGATTTATTCTAAGTATCCCACCAAGCATCATGAAAATACCTCTATGTATGCATAACTAATACAGTTAATAATCAAATAGTCCCATAATCATTATCAAAATACTATTTTTCTGTTTACATTTTTTCCTGGATCTTTTCTATTTTATTTTGTTGACAAGGTACCAAACTAAGAACTGTGTGTTTTGAGTGGTTGTCTTTCATGTCACAGGAACTATTACTGCTCTTTCAAAACCAGTTCACTGAATGTTGAGGCTTGAGTGAATTGCAGAAGAGGTGCCCACTGCCTCCAGCATGAACTGAAGAACAATCAGAGCAACCACCGGCCAAACCCCCTCCCTGGCCTCCCCTACAAGCTATGGAAGTGACAGCCCCTCCACATTAGCAATTCCTCCCTTCACTTCTCCTATACTTACAGAAGAAACCACCAAGGTGTTTTCGGATGCAGCTTTCCAAAGGCTCCCCCAACCAGTAACTCATTTCCTTTTTGTACCATCTTCTCTGGAAGACCTACCCTTTTCAGAATTGCACATTATTTGACAAACTACAGATGCAGTTAGACTGATATCTAAGAAACTCAAATGTCATCAGCATCGATTTGGTATTGTTTGTGTGCTCTTAGATGCTCAACCACACAGAGCATGCATCCTTTGCACCAGAAGTAAGAACATTTTCTCCCCCAACGCCAATTAAAATTTCCAAACTTGCTCTCCAGAAGCATATTTATGTTTTTAATCCAAAGTTTGTATGGTCTTAAATTAACAGTAAATACTTTGTTACATACAGCTAAAAGTCTAAAGCAAAATAAATATGAACTCCTTTGTTTTTAATGCATTTACACAAAGCGTAAAGCATAGCTGTACCCATTTTAGAAAAGTCCTAAGAGAGTACTGATACCAGTATTCCATTAGATTTAACTAGAACTGAAGTCTCCACTATAGACTAGATAAAATAATCTAAAAATAGCTTATTTAGATTCAGGGCAACTTTAGGTATTAAATTACTTTACCAGCAAAAAAAAGTTATTATGGCTGTACTTTTAAAAGGCACCGCTTATATTTATAAAACATGCCAGAAGTCCTTTAGGCTCAAAAAGAATCAAACTTGGGTGTAGGAGGTGACATTTTCCATGGTAATATCTCTGAAAAGATGACAGAGAGATTACCAAGAATGTAATGGATATACATCTGGCTTTGCTTGTTTTTAAACTGTGGAATTTGTCACGGACAAGCCAAGATCCTCCAAGGTGTGGACTGGTGCTGGCCAGTCTGGGACAGACTGCTCCTCACCTCATGGATCAAGCTCCCAAATACGTACTCTATCAGATTGCACCATTTTACCCATCCAAGAACCCAATTCCTCCCAGTGATATTTCAAATGATGAAAAGTTTGTTCTGTTAGGCCAGATGCGCAGGCCTGGAGAGTAAGACCTTACCTGTAAGACAGAAAGCACGGGCAGCCAAACTCCCTCTCCAGCAAGTACCAGTCCAGTCCGAGGAAGGATGCTGATTCCTGCCATCTAATGCAGACAGCTAAATTAGCAGACTAGACTCCCCATATAATCAGTGAAAAGAAGAGTTAGAGCCTCTAATTTATTAATTCCTAAGACTGCTAAATCAGATGGTATAAATATTCGTGCACAGATCTAGGTCCTTTGCCTCGTGAGAACCAGAGGCATTCAGAGTGCTCTAGAAGTGTAGCTGGCGTACACAAGAATTCGTGATCCTCGGTCGCCGGGCATACTAACTCCTTGGTTTCTATTCAGCCAGCCAAGACAGGTATTAATCCACCAGTGAAAAATATAAGTTGAAATGTATTTCCCCCAGAAACCCCCACTCAGGTGCTGCCACTGTTACTCCCTACCACTTACAGCGACAGAAAAGTCAAACTATAGGTTTTTCCCCTACCTCAAAGACTGTCAGTGTGTAATACCAAGTAGCACATTTTACTACCCTAATCAATACTCCAGCATTTGTGGAAATACACACTTTGGAAGACTATCATACCACATCATCAGATGATGCCATTAAAGACATCTTGTGTTTACATGACTGACTGTCTAGACAGAGCGTGAGAAACTACTTATTAGTTACAAGTCAGCTCCACCTCGATGCTGCATGTCACACCAACTGTCTTTTATTTTAGGCACTGGATCGCACCTGAAAGCAGCAGTGGGGAGGTGGAAGGGGGGGGGAAGAGAGTCTCAGAAACTTCACATGAAATTAAACCCTCCACCTCAAATACTTTCTTAGAAAAGCTAGTATTACTTACTGTCAAATATGCTCACAAGTAAAACAAATGTTACCATTAGCAAAAACAAAGACATATTTCAAATCAATTGTCTGGCCTAATATATCACGTGGATACTTAGACATGAAATAATATAGGCATGTAAAAGAAGAGGGAAAGGAAGAAACTTGTGTATATCATGTGAAACCAGACTAACAAATGTAAAACCAGATTAAACCCCTTGCTGAAGCCAGTGAATTCTTACAAATTCACACTGGCACAGAAACTGGGTTAGCTCACCCAGGAAGAGAGGCGCTGGCTTAACCTTGCAGACCCCAGCCCCAGAAAGACTCCAAAGTACGTGCTTAACTGTAAATACTGAAAACATAAAACTTAAAACTTCCCACTTTAAAAGTATCTTCTCTTTGTTTTGAATTTTAAATATCAGAACTCAGAAAAAAAAACCATACAGCTGACGCTTGAATTGAACAAAACCAGCAATTATTACAGAAACCACAGAAAATATAAGCAAAATATTAAAACAATTTCAGGTATCATAGCATGCCGTGCTGGACAGTTGTACAAAACATGCTTTATTTCATGCCCAGCAGATTCAAATTATACATATTCTTTTTTTCACCAACAAATGCATAAAAACAACGGTTTTTAGATTTATAGAACCTCATTTTCATCAAGTCAGCTCAACCCACTCTTCCAACACAGCAATTTAATATTGACCTATGTGGATCAGTACAGCTTCCATGACTTGCTTCTATACATGTGCATGTGTGTGGGCACATGCCTCTGTGTGTGTGTGCGTGCACTTACACACATATTTAATCAAGTTTTACTTACTTGATTTTGTATATAAAAACTTACTGTGCCTTTTTTCTTTGTTTACATTCTGCTTTAGAAAATTATAAGAAATAAATAGTCTTCAATTACACTGAAACGAGTGTTAAATGGAGGGGAAACTGCAGGGCGAGAAGTCATACACCAGAGAGAAACCACTCAATGCTACAAGTGCAAGAGAAATATTGACAAAGTAAAGACGTTTGATGCGTTTGAACTCTGAATGTTCAATGTGGATGGACTTAACCCTTCGTAAGATGGTAAGTGTTCTTGCACATGCTACCCTTACGAGAAGCAGATTTAACTCCCTCCGTGCTATGGAAACACCCTACATTTGGCTTTGGCTCTACTTGGATACATATGCTTTGCTTCACTGAGAAATGGATTAACCAGAAGAGGAGCCATTTTTATGAGAAAGGAAAGAAGACTCAACAGGAGGAGGAAAGAAACTCTGGGGCAGGGCAGAGGGTGGTTGAGAGGTCACCCTTTTCCCATGGGGTGGCAACTGCCCCAGGATGCACCTTCAGCGTTCACTGGTGGCACCGGAGTGTCGAATAAAAGGGTACGCGGCGAGAAACATGGGCTAGCTGGGAGCATGCCTGGGCGAACAGTCGCTGGAAATTTTTACAGGTGACTGCTGACCGCTAGAGGGAGCTGGTATTGTGCAGCTGCCCAGGGAAAAACTGCCTTTCCACGCGGAAAATTCAAAATAAACGGCAAGGTATTCAGAAAGTCAAAGGGAGATAAAAGTTCTTCCCAGTATCAAAAGTTAACCTCAGCCGTGCAATATAGGAAGGAAAGCTTATGATACCGTGTATGTATACATCAGCAGGTACCATTCCATTTCCATAGTACCAAACATAATATAAAGTATTTCTCTCTCTGTTTTGGCCATAAACATTTCTTCCTCAAAAGAATCACTGGGGCAGTACTGGCTGCAACAGAAGTCCAGTTTCAGTGCCTGCTATTGTCACCTCTCCACCCCAGCAAAACAAGTCAGATGTTGTTCCCCTCCCGCCCCATCCCTTACCTTACACCTCATCCTGTGTTGGAGGTGGCTTTCTATACGAGATGCTCAAAAAGTGAAATTGCAGCAGGCAGCACAACAGACAGTGGCATGCCTAAAATCGCACACTACATCCAGTCGCTGGAACACAGATCGTGCTCACACAACTATAGCCATGTGACGATAGATGAATTTGAAACTACCCCACCAAAATTTAACACCATTTCTTTTTTGCACTAAAACACAGAGAACCAAACAAAACCTGAGATTTTCTTCATACCTATGATCAGTCAAAGAGATCAAGTGGCAAAGCAGGGCAGAAATAAAAGAAAAAAAATACTAGGGCGGCTCACATAGATCTTTATAAACATCCTTCTGGCACCACATACTTCTTAAGAAAGCGAAATCCCAATGGCAGAGACAATTCAAAAGCATAAAGAGATAGTGACTGGACTGGGATCTCCTGTAAGGACATGTTTCTTTATGGTCTTCACTTGGAATAGAAGTTGTAAAATACATCAGTAGTTGTCCGGTAGGCTTTAAACTGCTTGGGATATGAAGAAATAAAGAACTGCTGAATTGCAACAACTATCCAAGGCAAATTCTGGAATTATGAAAGCAAAAATTTAAAAAAGGAAAAATAGGAGTACCTGGATGAAATGCTAAACAGTTAACAAGAATAATTGTCCCCAAATGAGTTCCTATCCATTATCTTTTTCATAATTATTGCAACAGAGCAAGTAGCTTCAGTAACTGTGCATACAAATGACCTATTAGAAACTTAACAGGTCATTTCCAAAGGTGATTATGAGCTCTAACTTACAGAGCTACTTGGTTTTGCACATAATTTTGCTCAATGCCAACAATCTGCACAAAATTAAGACAAAATGTGTTTCCACAAGACTAAGTGGAAATAAACTTTCAAAAACTAAACCCACCACTTCAGAAGGTAAGAAGTGGTGAACACTGATGAATCAAATGCAGTCATTTTCATAACTGAAATGTTAAAAAAATTTGCTTTTGCCTGTGCTCTGGTGTCAGGAGAATGTAAAGAAGAGGAGGTGATCATTATATGTTAAGAGCTCTTACAATGTCACATGCTATAATTAAATGATGATGAGCGTAACAGCAAAAAGTCTAAGGTTAGATAGAAGGGAAAAAAAAGCATAGTAGGTTACCAGAGTGGACATCTGCTATAGATCAACAGTATGGACAGCAGAAACATCTGAGTAGACAAAGACTCCTCAGCCAACTCTTTTAAAGAGTTCTTGCAACAAGAGGGTTCTTCATCACAACAGTCCTAATTGACCTTGTTTCTTAATGGGTAGCTGTTTGTGGTTTCACTATAAGTGAACACGCAATAGGTTTTGTACTAGAAAATATTTGAAAATTATTTGGAACTACCATTTAAGGAGAGCAATAAAGGACAGGATCATAGATGCTTAACTTCCTTAGTTGTTAAGAAACAGTAGGAGACAGAAACAGACCCTGGCACTCCCCCTGTGAATGGCTTGGGCACATTGTAAAAAAGTTAACTGAGCAAAACCAGAATCTGTTCACTTAAGATGTGCAGGGAAAAAAGGCAAAAGCAAGCATACCAAGCTACATTAACCAGAGGAAACAAAAGAAGTACCAGCTTTCATTCATATCCACTAGATGAATGAGAAAACAAAACTGTAAAAATCTTTGATGTTAATTGAAACGCACAAAGATGTGACAACTTACAAATAGCTCTGATATTGGCATAGCTTGGGTTTAAATCTGTCTCAATGGCTAAGAACGAAATGCGCGAGGGGGGACCCAAACGTGGACCAAAAAAACCTGATTCTGGAAACATGTATGCGATTTTTCACAGGAAGGAGTAAAACAGAAAATCAGATTCTGATACTGATTGTTCTTCCCTCATTTTCTCTTCTAGCACAAAAAGAGAGAAGAGGTGAAACAAACACACCAAGGTACTACTACACCATTCAGTCAGGCCTGGGATCTCAGGAGTCTCTCGACATGCCTTCTTTTCCTCCAGTAACACCAAACTCTGACAAGAATGACCTCCTTGGTTCTGCAGGGAGCCGGCAGCCTTCTCATTTATTACTCCCCCACTTCTTCTGTTTCTTTTTCTTATTGTTTAAAACAATCTATCTTTCTCCTTTTTTTTTACCATCGCAAATGTAGACTTCGAACACATGCTCTGCATCATGTTATGTCATACTGGAACAGCTCCTCGAAATGCCGAACTTCACTTGTGATTATTTATCCAAAAGCTTTGTTTTCTTTTAAACTGTGTGTATTTTGTTGGACTGTATCTACTGATAGCTAAACTCCCAAGCCTTCAACCTGCCATCTCAAAGAAGCTGATGTAAAAGAGTCCAAGTAGAGTTTACTGACAGTCTGTAATGAGAATAAAATGATAAATCTCTGTAGTGAAAGCCAGCTGCTTCATTCTTAACACTGATCCCCCCCGCTTTTTTTTTTGCATTCTAGCTAGCATACAGCTGTAATAAATGTGGTTCTTCTCACAAGCCATGCAGATGTTAACAGTTCTGTAGGACATCAAGAAACATTTCAAGAATCTTGTAAGTGCTGACTAAACTTGCTTGAATTACCCACACTACCTCCTCCACATTCCTATTCAGTAACATTAGCCTTCCTGAATGTATTAAGAAACAAAAATAATTAGCATTTAAGCCAAGACATTAATACCTAGGTCTAAATGCACTATCAACAAACAAGGAATGTTCTTAAGCCATCAGACAACAGATATTTGGATAGTGAATCAAAAGAAGTCAATTTATTCTTTGTCAAGATGACTAATGCATTTTTCATTTCTTATCTATGCAAGAGTGGCTAAATGACTATCTGAAAACATACATTTATAAAAGTCATGGCTAGATGTATTTGAAAGAAAGGATCTTTTCTAGTAATCAAGTGGATTAATAATAAATTAGAGTGAAGGAGCTCAAAGTGCTACCTAGTACATTTTTATTAAAGTTGTATTATCATCACAGTCATATGCATTGAAGATTAAGGTAAAGCCTCAAACCACAGTTGGTTCTGGGCAGGAGCAAGAGTCCAGCTGCGCAGGTAGAGGACTAGATACCAAATGCATTCATTAAGCTGGTCTGTACTAGAGATACTGTTTTAATATTCTTCCCTCTTGAAGCAGCAAGCTTAAGTCTACTTTTTTCAGGGTAGGACTTTCAAAACATGCGAAGCAGTTTAGAAGCACAGTCACCAACAAAGTCAAATGTGACTAGTACTCATGTATTACTCCAGACGCTTGAAAATCCCACATCAAACACCCTACCCTGTATGCAAACTTCACACTTTCAAAACCTACTGGAAGGAGGGCTGCAGAGCGATTCACAGCACTGAGCCATAAAAGGATCACAATCTTTGGCAAGTTCAGAAACAAAATGTGCAGTCGAGAGTTTCTATGGCGCAGTTTTGAGATTGTCTCCAGTCAAGTGTCAATCTAAGCAGAGTTTCAAAGAGGACAGGGTAGGGAGAAATAAAACAAACATATCAGTACATTTCCTGCAAGGGATCGATAAAAAGACCTCACTCCTACAAAGACTTACATACCTGCTTGACTTGAGATACTTATCCTATTATGGTAGCACGCTTGAAATTAAAATCAAGTCTTTGAAGATGCAGAGCCCAAATAATTTACCGTGAAATGCGGAATTCAGGGTATTGTTTGTTCTTTGATTTAGCAATACAGGAAATCTGAATATAAGACACAATTGCAACGTGCTATTTTTTAAATGTTTCATGACACTGCTTTTAGAGTAATTTCATCAAAATGTCATAAAAAGAACATTTAAGGATTTTGAGATAAGCAAAAAGACAATAGACTACAACCTTAAAAAGAAGTTAATATAACAGAAGCTATGTAATTAGCTAGTCCAAAACCTCAACCTGCCTTTAAGCTTCCCTGAACAAAATAAATTGGGAGGGACGAAAGAAAAGAACCAAAAAAATGGAGAAAAATAAAACAAGAGGAGAAAGAAAAGCCACATGAGCCAGAGTCCCCTCACTGCTGTTATTCCTCCACGAGCGGAAATGCTCAGTTCAGTCATGGCTTAGGAGGCATAAACATCATTGAAATTCAAAGGCAGCTCTGAGAAAGAGGACGCCTCAATTGGTATGCAAGTGGTGTTTTCTCGCCCTGAATACATTATGAACTTGCAGCATGCTAATATGCCATGCTATCATAAGCACCAGATGGAACAGTAGGCAGTATACGTCCCATCAAACCTCAGGAAGATGTATTAATGTTCCTGCTCTTTTTTTCCCTTCCTTCCCCTTCCCCTCCCCCTTCCCTACTACAACCCTTCAGCTGTGTCCCTAGACTGGCACATTTCTTAGCATCAGTCACCTGCTCCTGAAGCACAGTTCTCCAGGGTTGCCTCATCTTCACCAGGTGGTGCCAAGCATCTTTTCAATCTTTTTTATCGCAGAAGGTAAAGGCCACAAGACGTGTCAGGCTGTGCTTACTGAAGGGTACCGAGTACAAAAGATAACATCATGAGATACATGATAGATGAAGAAAGACTTCGGGTTTAAAGCTACCACAATTGTTTTAAATTATGTCTAAGTAGCACAGCCCAAATTTCCTCCTCAGTGCTCTTGGCGAATGAAGAATTGGGGGACAGCAGCGAAGGGTAAGATTTTCTGTGTAACCAAATAAAACAGAGGAAACTGGATTGAAGATCTTCGAACTGAATTCCTTTTTTCACCTCACTGGAAACCTTTTCAGTGAGTACGTACACAATTCAACAGCCATTTATAGGGTAGGGGGCAGGGTTTAATTTTAAATCAGAGTATGAAAATGGCACACAGGCAAATTAGTTTAAAAGACTTTGATTTTTTTCCTTTTAATTACAGATATGACATTCTTTGACTTTTACGACTAAATAATTGCTTGGACCTATATGTACGATTCTAAAGAGGCGTAGCATTTTCATACTTCTTTGCATCATTAATGAATTCAGTCCCAGGCAGGTTTTATATGACTAAATAGAAACATAATCTAGTATTCTGTATGAAAGTATGCACATGGTATCACCTGAATTTTTGTATCTGTTCATAGAAATATGCCTCGTATTAAAATATATAGTTTGCAAGAAAATTATTTTCTGTTTCTTTGCTCCTGTTGGGCCTTTTAAAGATTAAAATGAGGTCCTTGAGACTGAAAATGAAGAGTCTGCACATTCAACCACAAGTAAGAAAGACCTGAGATGGCTGAAGAAAAGCAAATCAGCTTTTCACATTTGAAGTTTTAATGTTCAAGTGTTTTTAAATACGTTTGTTTTTCAGAAAGAAATCACATCAGTAAACATTTTGCTAATTTCTGGTATTTTAGAAACCACCTGCTGATTTACAAACAGCTCTCACTATGCATGTAAATCTATTCTTTTCCTAACAACATTAGCCTTCTCATAAATACAGTCTAATTTTTCAAGATGCTGAGTATTCATAACTCACACGAACTTTTCTGGGAATTAGCATTGCTCAAAACCTCACAAGAGCTAGTTACGCGACTGACCTGTGTCTCACCCATCCAATCCTAACTAAAATTTAAAAAAAAAAAAAAAAAAAACACCAAAAAAACCACCAAAAAACCCTTTTTCTTTCAAACAAAGCACTTTATGACTGCTATTCACAAATAACAGGCATTATTCTAGAATCTGTTAAGTCTAGATAGACTCTAATGCAAGGATGTCTTAGGGACTGAGTCAGATATCAGACCAATTTTTTTTTCCTTTTTCTCTTCC